>VXAV01001461.1:654323-665844 GCA_013399715.1 Alectura lathami | reverse complement strand
CAATACTTTCACTCCTCCTTCTACTACTTGTTCTTTTGCAGATACCTGGAATTCAGTCCTGACCCCACTGGAAGGAAATAAGTTTGAAAATCCACCATAACTTGCGCATTTTAAACCTCAAGCTCTGTACAGGTTGCTACATATTCCTCTGGAGGGATTGGTTGTGAACAAGAGAGATCATTGTTATAGTGATCAAAACACTCCTCAGGGAGGGAACATACCTGCCTTCTCTAAAATAGATCATCGCCAGCAGAATCTGACATCAACATCTGCAAATGTTTACCTGGTCGTTTTCCCTGCTCGATAGACTTCTAGCTCGAGCTTGCATTAGCCCTGTCAGTTATATCAATGCTACAAAGTAGCTCTCAGACTGCATCAGAGTTCCCCATGGGACCTCATTTAACATTTGGATTAAAAACTGGGAGAAATTTTCTGGCAAGCAGGAGACATGAACTTTCTTTGAGTGTAACCAGAACCAAGGAAAAGTTGCAAACACACTAAGCACTTATAATTACAAACTATGCATGAGGTGGAGATCAGCTTGAACTCAATCACTGTAGCTATGTCCAGGTAATCAATCCACACAAATAACCTGGCCACTATTGCCAACAGGCTGAGCCACAGTTCAGAAATGCTTTACAACAGGGCTGAAGAAGACCAGGAGTGCTACCAAAACCAAGGCAGCTGAAGGTAGCAGTTTTGATATCATTCCAGCCATCACAGGCATCCAAACTTTGAAAACACTCTGACTCCCACTAAAGGCTGCAAGAGTATGGGCTTGGACACCTTGGTATCACCTGCCTAACTGCATCTGTGGTTATCAGCTAACACATCCCCAGTCCTCTCAGAGATCAAAGAGAAATAAATCAAGCTCCAACTTACATGGCCATTTCGAAACAGCAGCTGTTCCAGAACCTTGAGTAGCAGCGGCTTATAGGCAATAGAGCATACTTTGGTAAAAAGCATCAAATGCCACATCCATCCCTCTCATATTCAGTTGCATTTATGTTAACAGGTGATCTTCAGTCTTGCCTGCTTGCAGAACTGTCTGTATAGATGCAAGTCACATCCTGTATACTAAGCAGTTGTCAGGACAGAAGCCTCTGGCACCATGAGCCACTACCTACCTTAGGCAAGTCATCGGTGGCTGTGATTTCCCAAACAACAGACTCCTTATAAATACATACTTCTGCAAAGAATCCTGAAAATTGAATCAATTTGGCAACCAGATCTGCCCCTGCAGATCTCCATGGCAGTAATACAGTCCAGTGTTTGCTTGTAATACCTGCCTCATCACAGCACTCCTGCCATTGCATTCATCTCCCCATTTCCCTTTAACTGATGAACTCACAGGTTCCCATTTCTACAGGTGCTGGGACATATTATTGTCCTTTGAAACTTAAAATTTAAATCCATAGCTCAGACAAGCAAGCAAATGCTATATTCACACCAAGATGCAAATCTACCAGCTTCACTGGAAACAGAAATAGCAATTCTGAACCCAGATGGTTTGGGTCATCATCTACCAGACATACTGTACAGTGCAGTACCCTAAAGAAAGGAACTGAGTCTCCCCTGAAATCTATAACAAGGAGCAAATAACATTGTATCTGAAATTATTACCTAAATAGGCATGTTATATTTAAAGAAACAAAAAGTCACTGTCCCTAGAGTCTCAATATTACATCTGGAAATAATTTCTGTATTTTACGATATAATTACATTCATTGCTTGCATAGGTTTTAAATGCTGGTCTGGGAAAAAGTGTGAACATGGATAATGGAATGTGTGTAGCTGTTATTGAACATGGAGGATTTCTGGTCAAATTTGCAAATTCCTAGCCAAATTTGCAGAACACACAATCAAATAAAAGGGAATGAAAACAAGCCCTCTGAATATTGAAGAGAATATGTACAACGCCCTTGAAAACATGAGAGAAGCCAGCAACCTGGCTCTAAATATTGTACCACATCAATCAGTACTACCCCAGCACACAAAAGCTTATCGTATTCCCTCGTACCCCTTCTCCTTTCATGCCTTCAGTGACAGAGGAAGCAGAACTCCAGCAACTAGTACTGCTATTACACCGGAATCACTACAGAGATAATGAAAAAAAAAAGACATCTTTAATGGAAGAATCAACTGGCATTGTATCTCCCACATGCACATCTCAGATTAGAAGTCCATAAGGACTAAAGAACAGAAATTTACAAACTCACATTTTCATAGACTTGTCTTTAGTTTGCAAGGTATATTGGTGAATTTTGGCTACCGAAACTTAGCAGGTAGGAAGACATAATAGAGGCAGCCCTGAAATGTGGCCTGAGCAATAGAACCAGGACTTTAAATCATGTGATTTTTCTTTATTACAGATTTGAAGTTGGAAATCCAATGAACCGTCACAGCACGGTTTTAATCTGTCCTACAGTTACACCCTCCTAGAAGAAGTGACATTTTCTCCCTTTAGACTTAAATTTGGCACACAAATTTGGACGCAGTTATTTCTTCACAGGCCATGATTAGTTTGGGTTAAAATAAGGGTTTGGATCAGAGAGCCCAAGAAATTAGTGCCTGACTCCATGGAGTCAAAAGGATACACATGCTGACCAGCTGCTTATGTTTTTGAACGCTAAAATTAACAGTCAACAGCTGCAAAATCTCCTACAAGTTATCACAACACTCACTCGGCTTTTGCACTCTGTGCCACCCAGTGAATGGGCTGCTGCTTAAGACAGACCTTTGCTCTCACTGGGTATGGCTGTTCCTAAATTTACGGTCTCTTCACCACTGTCCAAGTTCTCAAGAAAGACATGAATGTACCCAAAGATTTGTTAACAGTCAAATTCACAGGGGAAAAAAAAAAAAACACGAGAACTTGACAAAATCCTGTCCAGAAACCTGGAAGTTGTCCGTAATTCTAGGGGCTTGTTGAAGTGACATTTGATTCTGAGTAAAGCCAGTAGGACATGGAGCTTTTGAGCTCAGAAATAATAAAAACTAAGAGTAAATTTACTCTTCTCTCTTTCTCCTCACTTGGAGGTGTCTCAAAGGACATTAATTACACTCTCCAAAGATTCACAAGCTTGGAGAGTTTGCTGGCAAGGCGTATTTTCCCAGCACCTCTCTGCTATGGATTAAAGTAAAGCATGAAGAGAAGTACAAACACAGGATACTGAATCTCTGATGCTTTACAGTTGGTAATGTATGATGTAACCTTCTTATCCTGCCCAACACACACACATTGAAAATGCTCAGAAATGTTAGCATGCAGCATACTGTTTCACATACACAAGTTCAACACTTGCCATAATATAACATGCAGTTACCAAGGATATTTCCCTGTATTTAGCACATGGGGAAGAAAGGGGAAGAAGAGGGAAAAAAAAAAAAAAAAGCCAGAAGCAAAAATCTCTTTTGTCCATTGCACAGTAACCTTGAACAAATGTTGACTCTGTAGAACATACACCATACTGGCCAACACAAAGGCACACACCAGTTTGCCCAGATTATTGCAAATAAATTGCCTATGGTCTGCTTAAAACTAGGATTGCTGTGTGATGTGCCATACAAGGATTGGCACAGGACAACCAGTACTCAAAGGATCTTGTGAACCATGAATAGGTACCACAGAGTGAAAGTGGGCTCATGATCTGGACCCTTCCTGATGGCAAGAGTTCAGAATCCGTTTTCAGTTTCAGATGAATTAACTAACAGAAGAGGTACAAAGCAGAACTACTGGTATAAAGGAAGGGGGTATGGGAGCAGGGGTGGTTACGATGTGCAATCTCCCCAAAAAGACAGGTCAAACTCGGCTTCTTCAGCTTACCATTGTGAAAGCATCCTGGGGAGGGAAAGGATAATAAATCCAAACAAATGATGGCCCCAAAACAAGCATGCGTTAGAGGAACTGTGAATTAGCAAATACTGAAGATGACAAGAAGTTCCTCAAATACAGAGGGGACTTGTGGAGCATTCCAGCTGCAGCAGCAGATAAAAGAAGGCACTAACATTTCCTATGTCACAGCCTGGCAAATTTGCATCTGGACTGTTATGAAATTGCTTGCTATCATTGTAGGAGACATGCTCCACATTTTGGCTAAGCAAAGATGCCTCTAGGCACTACCATCCTCTTGTAAGCTGAGACAGAGAACTTCAAGCTAGTTTACTGTTCAAAGACACCATTGTTTAAACAAACAAACAAACCAACACACCCTGCCAAAACATAATTTGCATCAAATTCACTTAGTAGAGGACAGTTTCTGGTCAACTGAAACCTCATTTTCAAATGAGCAGTCACTAACCAAAAAGAACAGAAGATGTATTCGGCATGTGCTTCCTGGGGGGAAAATAGGGTTAGCACCGAACAAAATAAACCCAGTTTAACTCATTTGGCTGGAGGCAGGCAAATGGTCTGGCATTTCTCAGTTTCCAACCTGCCTTCCTTCAAACTGGAGCTGCAGAGCACATTTTACACTACAAAATCGAGTAAATGGTGGGACAGAAAAATTTTGAAACCTGCCCCATCTCACAGAAGTCTACAATAAAAAAGGAAATCATGCCTTGTCTTCTGAGCTGATGCTCTAGCACTACATCATCTTTGCCTTTCCTTGGCAATTTTCAAAACATTTTAAAAAAGAGGGCATATATGTGCATCCTTTGCACCCAGCACCAGATAAATGTAACATTCAAAATTAATCCTAAACGTTGTCTTGGCAGTGCTTGCAGTAACGACAAAGCCAAATCCCTGAGACATGGTAGGACCAAGACCCTGCCTGGAACAGGACACTCTGCCCTCCCTAATTCTCTCCAAGGTTCGTCAGAGTCTCCTGGGTGTACTGATTGCTGCTCTTCCACACCCTGCATATTCCACAAGCACGATTATTCCCACTAGACCCAGCCTGATCCTCAAATAAAGACTTAGTATGTATTTCTGTAAAGAAGCTGCATGTTATGATTCCTTTTTTGCTCTTGTGAGCCATAGTACTAAGGCATATTTACCAGTTGATCACAATGAAGCACTGTCATGAATTATTTAAAGAACAATCGTCAAAGTAAATGAGCAAGGTACTGCTTATTCGTGAATGCGCATTTGCCTGCTTGCTAATTTGTAATGAATAGTCTCCCACAGAAGGCTTCATGGCCATTACTGTGAGGCAGTGCAGCCCTACAACCTGATTTATAGTTTTGAGTTTTGCTTTACCACATCCCTGATAAACACAATAAAATCTGTTGGTTTTAATTTCACACTTCTAAGCAAATACTGGGCAGATAGCAGGCCACATAAGAAACATCAGACTATTTGGTGATACACAAACTACAATGGGGGAAAAAAGAAAATGGTTTAGAGGTTTGGTCAGCAACCCCTGCCATTACAGGGCAAAAAGAATCAATTCACTGAAGCTGTGAACCACTACCATGAGTCACCTGGAGCTCACGAAAGATTTTCATAGTACAAAATGTATACTAATGCATTGCATTGCTCAAACATCATCATGTAATGCTCAATATTAGACGAGCCTATACCCACATCCTCCAGGCAATACCATTCAGAAGTTGCCAGCTGGTGCAGAATTACTGAAAGCCTCTTACACACCAGTAAAGATGAAACGCCTCAGAGAACACAAGAGTGTTACGTTTATAAAGACAGCAAGGTTGCTATGCCCCAACCATCCCCTCATTTCTTGTTTATTAATCATAACAACTTGTAAGAATAAACAGTGATGTAAACCCATCTTTCCCACATTCCCAGGAGAGCATATGATCATTAAGTCTCAGCATACCTCAAGACATAAGGGGATGTGAGAGAACACTCTCATTCTTTGTTCCTCGAGTTGTTCCATAATATGCACCTAATTATCAAGTAAAACAAACAGTGTACCTACATTCCTGGAGCAAAGAGCATTTCAGATCATAGAATGGCTTGGGCTGGAAGGAACCTCGAAGACCATTCAATTCCAAGCCCTGCCATGGGCTGGCTGCTACCCCCTGGATCAGGCTGCCGAGGGCCCATCCAACCTGGCCCTGAGCACCTCCAGGGATGGGGCACCCACAGCTCCTCTGGGCAGCCTGTGCCAGGGCCTCACCACAAACCCATCTCCAAAGAAACCTGAAATATTAAAAAATACAAGTAATCCATGCAGCACAGATAACAAGCCAAGTTTCATCCATTCTAGGTGGCAGTGTGAAAAAATCCTGCTCCCATTTGCCCTACAGTGAATATTCATTCACAAAAGGAAGAGCTTCAACAAAACTCAGCAAGACCATCCTAGAACATCCTATGGACAGTTGAGTAGTTCCAACACATGAGAAAAAATTGCTTTCAATATCTGTCAGGTGTAGGATTTAGAAGTGTCTCACATCCTGGAGAGACAGAAAGAAAAAAAGATACTAACCACTGAGCTAGCAGATAAATAGTCACAACATCATCCAGAGACCTTAACTACCTAGCAGTCAAAAGTTAAGTAACTCTGCACTCAGTGTTTACTTGCTATGACATTCTGTCTATATTCAAGTTTGAGGTGCCAAAAAACCAAATCAAAACAAACAAACCAAATCAACAGTAATAAGAAAACACCAGCTATGTGTTTTTAATGAAAAATGAAAGTCTCGTTCCTCATATATATCTTTAAAGGATCTCTTGATAATAAAGTCCCATTTTAAGCAGCATCTTGGACAGTTAAAGTCACATTTAGAACATAATTCTAATACAGGATTCATTAGTTTTTCCCAAGATAACTATGGCAGCCTTTGTACTCATGCTCTACTTGCTCTTGAAATACCCTCTCCCATTTCTCGCCCCCTGGTTCTTGTCTCTTTACACTTCAGGTTTTTAGGGCAGGGACTGTGTCTGACTGGAACACTGGAGTCCTGAACTCAGCTGGGCCTGCAGGCATTCCTTTGACGCAGATCGTAATATGCTTACAGAAAGGAAAAAGGCTATGTTCTTCAGCAGCTAGGCTAAGTTGGAATAAGCAGCTACCTACTTCTGGCAGTTAATACACAAGAGGGCAAGCAATAGTGTCTTTGATCTACACTCACCTAACAAAAAGGGACTGTTCTGACAGATAATTTCTAATCAAGAGGATAATCTAGACAGTGCATTGCAGGTAACGCTGGTGAACAACATTTTATTAAATTCATATACTGGTGAATTGTCAGCACTTATTTTAGCCTGTGTGTAGTGCAGCTTTCAGCACTATTGATCATGAAATTTTAATATAATGCTTGGAAACATTCACTGGTATTTCAAGAACACCATCGGATTGATTTAGAACCTAGCTGCTCCCCTGAGACAAGTTCTTACTGTCTGGTATCCTCCTTTCCCTTTTCAGCTCAGCAGGTTACTGCAAAAAAAAAAAAGTTGCTTAATTCAGGTTTACTCAGAATCCACGGGCCATGCTGACCCTTATGTTATTGCCCATTACTGAAATTCTGCATTTCTCAACAGCATTCTGTTGCTCTATAGATTTATTTCACTTTTACCTCATTTGATGTTGTTATGCTGGGCTCTCTTTTTCCCAGCTCCACGCAACAGCTAAAACTCAAATTTAATCAAGTTTTCCTACAAGTAAATGCACTCAAATCTGAAATTATGATACCCTGTCACCCCACTGCCCTCATAACAGCCCACTTCCATTTGCTTTCAACAGAGCCAACTCTAAAATAAAAACTAGCCTTCAAGCTCAATTTGGACTGCAACCCACCCTGTGAACTAAATTCAGATCTTGAAAGATAGGCACACAACAACCTCACACCATTTCTCCCTCACATCCTCTGCCAACCCATTCTCCATCTCCTGAATATTGCCTGACTTGCTGACATTTGTTTCCCAAGACTGAAGTTCAGCCTTGCACATCGATTTCCCCCCAGCCCCCAACAACTTGATTACTGCAGTTCCTGTTAGTTTGTCTCCCTTCAGCAAGTACATCAAACCACAATGAGGACAGAGCCAGCCTGCACAGCCCGACAGGAGACACCCATCTGTGTCTGGCATTGCTCAGCTGGTGCCATGCCAACAGCCATCCTGAAACTGCCCCAAAATAAACACAAGCCGGATCACAGCCACTTAAAATAAGACCTGCCTGTGGGTCAGGCTCTGGGGGCCTTTCATCCTAACAAATTTGAGATGCTGAACTCATATGCCTCGGGAAAGTTGGAGACAGCGGGAAAACTAGGCACGTTCTCAGGGCAGCCCAACACTGCCAGAGATATAGTCCTCCTAGGAGCACCAAAGCTTTTAAATAACTTTAAGCACAGTCATTATTTAATAAGAATATAATCCCCTTTTGACATGGCTTTCACACACATTCCAAAATCCATTAATAAACCTCAGAAGAAAAAAAAAACAAAAGCCGTCATCTGTAGTGAGAACTCCAGTCAGTCAGCTCGCTCTCCTGCTACCCCACCTCCCACCGCAGCGCCTATCCAAACACAAGCTACTCAGAAACCTCTATTAAATTATTTTCACTTTACCTCCACAAAGATCACAGTGCTCTGTCTTTTGAGCTCAAAGTCCCTCTAGTCACCGTGCAGCTCCTGATGTCATCACACGGCTCCTGGCATCACGGTGCAGTGCAGGTGTCCATGGCCACAGCTCACCTCAGAAGAGGGCGGGTAACGGTCACACTCACGCAGTTCCTTGCAGGTGCACCCCAGCAGTCACGCCCCAGGCCTGCCAGCTCTTCTAATGGCCCTGTTGTCCCCTGAAGAGCCCACTTTAGGATTCAAAATTTGGGCACTGAGGCTGCTCCTAATTGTTTTGCCAGGACAAGTGCCGCTGCTCGGCTGGCAGAAGTTCACCTCCTCCAGGATGGGCATTGTGCTCTGCTTCGAAATGGTGGGCACGCAGCAGACAGCCCTGAGGCTGCACCATGTGCATCTTTCCAAAGCTGCCCTAAAAAGAAGAAGGCCACACTTCATAAGTGAAATGTTATGCAAGCACTTCTAAAGTAGGAGAAAATGCAGGGTAAACTGAAGAGGAAGAAAAAAGGTTTAGTTAAAAAAAAAAAAAAAAAAAAAGAGGGGAGGGATAAGAAATACTTAGCCTTACTCTTGCTTGCTGTGTTGCAGAGAGGCATTTGCCCCAAGTCTGCTGCCAGCACTGACTCCTCACAGAGGAGACCCACGTGTTGATGACAGTGATTGATTGCACCTGGCTAAGCCACACCTTGCTAATGAGGAACAGGTTCAAAGCTCAGGGAGTGGGAGTCAAGACATCACCTGCTAGGGGGTGCCTTGATTTCTGAGGAGGGAGAGTGCCTGTTCACTAGTTCTCTGAAAATTTTCTCCTACATGGCTAGCACAGCCAGGAAGTTTATTTGCAGTATGCTTGGCTAAGGCAGAAAGTGTTCCTGGGATTGCTGCCTCTGCACTTCAGAGCACATAACCGCACCCTGCTACATCAGTTGTAGAAAAGCCCTGTGCAATGTCCAAGCCTGTCACTTGCCCTCACAATGGGCCTGACCCGTCACCTTGCCCTGCAGGACAGGAACGAAAAGCCAAGAGGCAAGTAGAGGCTATTTTCTCAGTAGAGCAAGGCTGTGCACAAACAGACATGATTTGCAGAACACCGGATCTCCTTGTTTGTTGCCCCTCCATCTCCTTCCAAAACAATATTTGACAACAATTTCTCAGTTGTGACAATTATCAGCAATCATGGCCTATTAGGGGCTTAAATCTAAGCGAAGCAATACAGATAAGATCGAAGCATAAGACAGACTATATTTAGAATTAATGCTTATTCTCCTAGCCCCATCATTTCCTGCTGTCCATGCTATCATAGATACTCTAGGGTCACGTAAGCAGCTTGAGCCAAAGTAGAAATGTAGGCTCAATGGGGCAGTGCAGAGATAGAGCAAAAGATGTGAACAGGAGCCATCTCTTTATCCAAGACCAAACTTCCTCCCTTGCAAAATAGGGCAGGGGCTGCTCTCAGCAATCCCTTTTGCCAGAAGGATTTCCAAGACTGAAAGCACCAGTAGTGTCAATTCCCACCAACGGTCACTCCACCTCAGGAAACGCATCCCTACAGTACTTACAGCTTCAGTCTGTATCTCTGTGAAATCCCTTGGGGGAAATGGAAATATACATACGTATCTCTCTCTCAACATGTCAGTTTTAAAGGCCTTAAATGTAGGCTTGGATTCCACAAAAGTTGGAAAGCACACTAGCAAATAAACTTGAAGAAAAACAATTGCTCTTGCTTCCAGTCAACAATCCACAGAATGCAATCACTTCATACACGAGTTTATTTCCTCTACACCAAGATAGGACAAAGAGTTGAGTTTAAATGTAAAATATACAACAAAAAATTCCCTTTTCTCCTACACCATCCAAGGCAAGTAGCAGAACAGTTCTGCACAAAAGAGAGCGAGAGCAGAGTCGCATGCATTTCAGTGGAGCCAAGTCATTATCAGCTGGGTTAGTGTGCTTGGTACTGAAGTATATGGACTGTAAGCAGAGGGACATCTGGCCCCAAAGCCCATTTCCTCATTAAAGGGTTGCAAGTAACTCCTCCTGGGAAGACAGACCTCTGACTGCCAAATGAGAATGTCAGCCAACTAGGGGGATAGTTCTCATCCTGCGTAATTCTACTCCTGCATAGAGTTTAAAATTCAAAAGGGCAAGGCACAGCCTTATGGAACTGTAAGACATAAAACTAGAGGAAAACTGGGAACGTTGCTAGATACCTAGCAAAACTTCTGCAGCAGCAGGCACGCACTGGTTTACAACTCCAAGCTATCAGCACTACCTCTGTGGACAGCATGGGCTGATGTATTAGCTACAGCTACCAGTGTTGACAGAGGACCCGATTTTAATAGTGTTTGGAGCAGAAGTTCCTCATGGAGCTGTTAGGAATGCTTTGCCATTTTCCCTGCATAGAAACTTCTCCAGAAGAATTAATTCTGTTGTCTTTCCACTTCCACAAACCCACATGGTCATTAAGAAAGTGGAACCAAAGCATGATTCCCAAAGTTTCGCAGCTGACTAAGCTAGCATGGCTAATGACTTTTTAATATCATTTTATGCCTTCAAGAAAAGTGATGTAAGCAATGCTGTATTTTGTTTCCAGTTCTATAAATCCATTTGGTTTTGTCTCATTTCAAAGTGCCTCTGGAGTACCTCTCCAGTTGGGCTTATTTTGTATTTGTTGAAATTTATATCCATCTATTGTCCTACTTACAAGGTTAAAAGCCAGGAAGCATAATATCTTTCTATTTCAGAGAAGTCATTTCTTTCTGGCTAACCTGGTCTCTCTGACCCGGAAGAAACTGTATCATCATCAAATTAATTTTCCCAAAAGAAAAAAGAAAAAAAACAATATGAAATAAGCTACAGGGAACTGTGTGGAATAGTAGTAATAGCAGACTGATACGTTCATTTTATGTAACTACTTCTGCTCCTTTATGGGCCAAGTAAATTATCCTATTCTTCCAGTTCTTGTGGCTTGTTAAACATTAGAGGTGTTATTATAGCTGCAGCTAGAAGAATCTTATTCCAGCACTATTTAAAACTGCTTGCT
>VXAV01001461.1:635136-646905 GCA_013399715.1 Alectura lathami | reverse complement strand
GAACTGGTGCGGGGGGGGGGGGGGGTGGGGGGGGGGGGCTTGTTTCCTTAAAGTGCACCAAGACAGTTAATTTTGGCAGGCATCCATTGCTGTTATCCATATCCTCTTTCTAAATTCCAGTGTGGAGTAACTTGTGTGAGATGAACCTAAGAACAGATTTGTGCACTGTCCAGTAGCTATTGCAGCGCATTATGAATTCCCCACACTCAGTTAAGTAATATATTCACATGCACCACGGGATGCAAGTGCTTTATGTATTACAACACTTTTTTTTTTTTAAATCACATACCACTCATTCTCATCCATTGTCAGTAAAACAAAACCTCTGCAATATTTTCACCTGTATCCAGTGTTTGGATATTGAATTTGGACAAACGGAAGGGGTTCCATAAATATGATCTCTAAATGATTGCAGCAGTAAGCATAATTAGATTCCTCTTTTGGAGTAGCATAAACTCATCTGCATGTACTTAAGAGTTCAGCAAGGCTTAAATACTCTGCTGAATGAAGATTGATGGGTATGTCAGATCTGCAATTATTTATTTTTTCTTGGATTGCAGCACCCTCAGCACACCAGCTTTCTAATTCCAGTCTGAGCATTACTGGCTGCGTTCAATCGCTAGATTCTTTCCCACTGCCTGGATGGGTTTTAGTAAAATAGGAGCTGCTGAGTAGAGTTATACCACAAACTGAAATGCTTGAAGGGAGTTTGGCACCAAGGCTTTCCAAGAAATTCTTCTGGAGGCTGATTGCAGTGGTCTGATAGTATCCAAGATGCTTCCCAATAATGAGTACCATAAGACAAACACTTGCACATCAGTCCAATTAATGGTATGTGCAGATGTGAGTGAAATTTGTCTGTATTAAACATGTCAAGAAAGAGCACAACAGCCACCCCACAGCCAAGTCATGTTAAAAATATTAACCTTCTTCAGTGCTGCCTGCTACTAAAGATATAGCAAATGTGTTCTGTTCCTCCCACCCTCCCTCAAAGCTTGCTACGGAAAAGCAAAGCAAACCTTATCTTATGATCATATGAAAATTCACTTTGGAGGGGACCCCAGGAGACCATTTATTCCTCTAATTTTCTTGTTCAGATACGATTCCCCTGTAACTAGAATTTCACCATAGCAGCACAGAGGTATGGTCTATTTGCAGGAGCAAACCTGGGCTCAAATCTTCATTTTACTGTGATCTAGGAGAACAGCCTTGAGTTGAAGAGCAGGAGACTGCTGCTGTGAAATCCAACACTGCTGATGTACAGTTTTGTGCAATCTGATCTTCTTATCCCTTCTGTTGCTTAATTGCACAGGAAGGTCTTAGAGGAAGAGGGTCTTTATTCCAGGATATTTGTATTGTGTGTAGCATGATGTGGCTCTGATTTCAATCAGGGTTTGGATGCAGAGCTATAACAAAACTTAGTATGATAGTGACAGAAACATTGCACAGAGTCTGCAGCAGATACTGGAAACTGAAACGTGATTCCCTTAAGCTTAGGCTCCACTTAATCCTGTTACATCCTGTGACACTTGCCCCTTCCTACCAAAATACCAGGATTCCCACAAGAGTTCATTACTCAAGCTTTCTTTATAAGTCTTCATAGCACCCAGCAGGTGTTCCAAGGTAACTGAATTATTTAAACACCCTGGTTATTATTTTCCCTAATTCTTCATTTCTTCTTGGCTCCATCACCAAGTTGAAAGGCATCAGTTTAAGTCTCTGCCATGAATCACTTCAAATTATTTCTTTGAAGTACCATCTCACAATGGGACTTATCTCACCATGAGGGTTTTTTTTTTTTTTTTAATATATAGATGTTTAAGATGCTGCAGCAGATGAATAAACAGTTATTTAGCAAAAATCCCATTGCTTCTACATGGGGGTGAGCAGTCAATGCTTTGCTGTTTTTTCTACTATCTAGTGTTGTCAAAACATTAAAGCTGTGAGCCAGATCCAGAGCCTATGAGTTTGTATGCATCCTCTGATGCCTTGGGCCAGATATTCACCTGGTTCACACCATGTGGGTCATCTCTGAGACACACAGAAGATAACCCCACCCAGAGAACTGCTTTTAGTGGAGTCTGGTTGGATATCTTGCAAAAAAAGCTTTTTATTATGGTAATGGTCAGCCTGTCTCCTCCTAGGGAAAGCACTCACTTAATCTGACATTGGTTTAGTCTCTGGGCTAAGGAACCAGTTGTTGTGCCTTCTGGCCTCAGTTCATGATAAAAATTCCCTAGGACACATGATTTCACTGAGATTTTTTTAAGTACAGTTTATTGTGTGGACACAAGCCAGGTCTCTCCTCAAACAAAGGAAATTTAGACTACTGTAATGTGACATAATTTAGTAGCTTCAACTGCTAGGTATTTTTCCACTTATTCTATTAGATGTAGTAAGACTCAGGACAGGAGTGGGGGAAGACAGCTAAATACAGTAATAATGCTATTACTCCACAAGTAATGGCATTTTTTCCCAATACACGTGGATGTTCAATTTAGGAAAAAAAAGTTGTTCCAGTTGCCAGTAAACTTAAGGAAAACTATGAGACCCAGTTGTCAGTCTTAATATGCTATATATTTCTGCTAACCATCTGGCTGCTTTCAGTGCTTTTGCCACTCAGAGAGAATGTCATTTACAAACAATTTCAACGAAAACCATATGCATTAGACTAGGAAACAAATCACATTTTTGTGCTGTGCATTGTAGAGGACCTTCAAAAGTTCAGACCCTTTCCCCCCCACCCCCACCCCCTACAGCCCAGCAGCTCAGAAACTGAGGGTCCAGTCAGCGATCCTGCAGGCACCTGGCTGGCTGAACAAGGCGAGATTTTGAATTTCACAGAGGTTGAAGAGCCATTCTGTGACCGGCTCATGGGTACCAACTCCAGCACCACCTCCTGGGGCCAAGAGCCCAAACTCCCTACTCAGGCAAGGATAAGAACATGAAAGATTTGTATCAACCAACACTAGGGCTTCTAGCCCTGGATTCAGGAGCTGTTTTCCACCTACTGAAGCTCATGGAAAAAAAGCACAGGACCCCTTAATACTTTAGACACTGAAATTCCTTCCTTAAGTATCCATAGATTCAGGTGTGAGGGGAGGTTCCTTACAGCTACTCAGGATGTTAAAGGAACAAATATTTAGGTACTTAGGATTTTCAGTTAGCAAATTATAGATTTTTATTTTTGAAAATCTGAAAAAAAATCAAAAGTAGAAATTCATTAATTTTTTAACATGTTTGAAAGAGTTCAGATAGTAAATATTTTAGCAATGCTTCTAATTCGTGAACATAGTCATCTAGTCTTGAGAATAGGATGCATGGAAAATTTCTACTGAAGTTGAATGATAACAGATGGTACTTTACAAGCAGTCAGCATTTATCTAATTCTTCTTTTATTTGACTAAATTGGAGTTTTACCACTTGCTTCAAGAGGAACAGGTTTGGGCCAATTTTAACATTCCTGTGCCATTAAATACATAATAACTACCAGATTTGGATGAAGTTGCTGTCTCATTTTCAAGACAGCAAGATAAGCACTGACAATTTTCAACACCAACTGCATTCATTCCATCTTACTATTTTATAAACAGACATTAATCAGGACTGAATTGCTATTCAAGACACTACAAGGTCTTACAATATGATCTTTTGAGCTTCAGCTCAGCAGCAATGTGAATGATACAAGAGGAGTACACGGAATGGGTTAAGAGTACTTAGCTATATGGTTTAACTATTAGGCAGCTCTGTGTGGAGTCAGGAGTTGGACTTGTGGGTCCCCACCAACTCAAGATATTCTATCACTTTATGATTCCACTTAATCTGAGACTGCTTATTCTTTAAGTTACAAATGCAGATTCCCTTGTGAAAGTATACCACCTTTGCAAGTGAACAGCAAAATACTGTTAGCCTAACTTCAGGTGTTAGCAATTCCATTCCTTTGGCATGTTTGGAGTCTTACATGCTGCAAATTGTGTCTTAGCAAGCTGAAAAAGCATTTTCTGACAAATCATTTCCACAATCAGAAGACCTTGTGCACAGGAACTCACATAACCTGATATTCTTCAACATTCAGAAAAAAAAGATGTGTACAAATTTGGTCTAACAAGGGAATTGATTCTCCTGCACTGCTCATGAGCCATGTGGTCGGCAAGTTACAAATGACACATTATCTGTGGATTTAATTTTTCATAGAGAGCTGTAATAAGCACTCCTCTTACAGCGCTGTTATTTCAATGGAAAGTGCTCTAGCACAGTTGGGCCTTTTGTCTCTGGATAGCACTATGCAAGGGATATGCCTGATACTGCTCCTACAATGCCCTCAGATTAACTATTAGCTGCATCTCACATGTGCTACCAGCCAGAAATATTATTTCCTTACAAAAATAAAGGAGTCTAGAAGAGCTATGCATTTTTGTACCCATCTGTTACACATCCTGTACCCTGGATAGGGCTAGCTATAATTCTTTTCAGTTAAATATGTAAGGTGACAAATTTTTGTGGGACAGAAGTTACTCTCCTACAGAGAAAGTAGCCTCAGCAGAGACCTGTCTTGGAATGTTTAGCTCCAGCCTCAAACAGCTCTGCTGTGGATGTAACACAAGGAAAATAGCTGTGTGTTCCCCAAACACTGGGCACAGACTTGGAAATTCTCAGGGATGAAGGAAAACCTGGGCACCAGCTTTAGCTCTGGTTTCTAAATCCCTTCTAGAGGAACGTTCTTTCTAGCGCTTCTGAAAGTAGACTCCCATTTCACATGGCTCGCGGCTGCTACCAGCACTTTGATAGGCTAACAGCCTTTCCCAGAAATCTGCCTTTTGACAGCTTCAGCTTTCTCCTCAGCCTCCTGGGGAGACATGGCCAGCACCCCACAAAACTGCCTTTACAGCTTCCAACAAATGCTCCATGCTTTGGATGGCAGAAGAGCACAGTTAGAATAAGCCTGCCTCTGAGTTTCTCCCTCCAGGGTCGCAGATCTCAGCCATCATTTCGGTAAGATCTTTCAAGAGCCCAGGGCTCTCCATGCCATGCACCTTCCCTTACCTTCCCTTTCCCACTAAAAGATTTGATAAATTCTCTTGCCTCTCTTAGTCCACTTGCCCTCTCTCTAATTTGAGCACAAGAGGATGCACGTTTATTTTCGTCAGCCTCTGGGAATGCATACACTGAGTTATTTTTATTATTTAATCCTATTGACTGTCAAAGGCAAACCAGCAGTGTCATAATTGGTTTCCTGTTCTATCCCCCACATTAAGCCCAGATGACCTTTTCTTGAGGAATGCTTCTTGGCCTTGACATGCATTTCTTCCCTATGCTGCCATGTGGATTCATCCATCCTCCTATACACATCTATTGACCAACTGGCAACCGTTACAAGAACATCCCTTGCCTCCATACATACACGTTTGTGGTTTGTAGATGAGATCCCAAGGATGGGCACCATCACCTGGGTGTCTAGGCTGCTGCCACCAGCTTACTTTGTACAGTTCCTTAGCATAGCACCTTAGTTCATAGCATTTTCATCAGCACAGCATCTTATTGCACAAAACAGTAGTGTTGATGCTTATCCATATCACTTAGTGGCAGAAATGCTTGATTCTTTTCTAACTAGTTCAGTGTTTTCCAGTAGAAACAGGAACAACGATTGGTTTAGTTGAAGCACAATATTAAATTATGGTCTTCTGGTAAGCAGACATCACACACTGAAATATGAGAGCAATGAGAGCTAACGTGACCCATACCGCTTCTCAGCGATGCAGCTTCCAGACAGTCTTCATGGTTTTCAGACCTCAGAAGTAGGTTCTACTGAACAGGTGAATACCAAGCACACAGAGAATATACTGCATTATCATTGACTATCATTTACCTTTGGACACTGGAATCTGAACTGAGTGCAGTTGTCACAGTTCTTAGCTGTATTACATGGTTTTTAAAGACAGTGTCATTTTCAAATAAGTATTCATACCAAATACTAAAACCCCAGAGATCTGGTAAATATGCATTTAAGACAATACACTAAAGAATAAGATTTTCTTTTGTTGTGAGAATATTTCAGCTATACAACGTGATCTGTAAAACAGTTTAGAGTTATTCTCTGTGTAGCTATCTCCTCTGAGATAGATTGTTCACATTCTGATAAGACTAGAGGCCTCTGTGAAAATGAAAAATGCGAGATGCAGAATGGATAAAACACTTTCCCCACTGCTAATCTGCAGAATTCTACCACAAGATACCAACAGAAGATACATCAGAAGCATTCAAAACAACAGCATTTGTTTCAACACACAGAGTAGCATCAGTGCTAAGAAGAGGGAAAACAAACAAACAAACAAAAAAAGATTGAAGTTGCTTTAGGAGTTGAATCAACTTCTCTTTAGACATGGATGGAAACTCTCCTTATAGAAAACCTGTTGCATGCTGGATGCTTACAGCTCTCCTTGAAGCATCTGGTACCAGCCACCACTGTGGACAGACTTTGCTAGGATGTGAGGCTGACCCAGTCCAGTGAAACTGACATTCCTAGAACTGCACACAGCTATTGGATTCAACCACATTGCCAGACTTCGTTAGGTACCTTATTTGTAGCAAATAATCTAAGAGCCTAATTCAGACATTTAGAGTAAACTCTCTTAGATTCACTGTTTATAAACACTTCTGTTTTATGCAGAGCACTCAAGATTAGAGATCTTATTTTTCCTGCCCTCCTTACAAAAGCAGTAAGTAGTAACTACTGTGATATCATATTGAAAACACCTTGAGACAGCTTTAATTAAAATTCACTCTGTGCAAAAAAAGCATTGCCTGAAAAAAATCAGGTGCCAGACTGCTCATTCTGTTTTTAGTCCAGCCCAGTGTTTAGGCAAGTACTTATTTGCCTGCCCAAAGAGAACACACACAGCTGCTGGTCAGCACTGCATGGGAAGAGTACAGTACCCCATTAGCAGTGCTGCTGAGGATGACAGTGGTGGGAGATGTCGGCAAGATGAGCAGAAAGATCAGTAGCACTGAGAAAACGTGGTTATATTTACATATACAATCACGTTTACATACACAAGCAGTTGAAACAGTTCACAGCCCCCATGAGTTGCCAAGAGACCTCAAAGCCTTTTCCTCTGTGATCCTCAGCTCTTCAGAGTTTCCACCTTGCACATCAGAGCAAGGCATGAAACTAGAACTCCTCCAGAGCACAGGAACCAGGTAATCCACTGCAATTGCTTTATAAGACATTGCCAGGGCTACAGCAGCACTTGCAGGACCTGAGCAAGACTGTCCACTGTTCCATGACAGTGCATGAGGCAGGCAGCATGGACCAGCAACCCCATAGCTGCTGGGAGTTGGATATAGAAACAGGACATGGCACATTCTAGTCCATGCACTTACAGCTGTGAATGCTTTGCATTTTGGTTTACAGCTCTCTCATAAGTGTATGCTTGCTCCTCCACTGTTCGAAACCATATGTAAATGCATCAGGTTTTACAGAAGAGTATCTACCTGAACTCAAGAGTCAAAGTGCCTGAGAAAGCAGGGACCTTACAGGATTTACAGGCACAGGTCAAGAAAAGGATTTTCCCCAAAAGCTCATTTTTCATTTAGCTGCTGCTTAAGATGACACATAGCAGTCTGAGTTTTGAGAGAGATGCAGAGTTGAACAATTGCTGAAAATATACCATGCTTGAAACCCAGACAGCTTCCTGCTTCTATGTTTCCAGTTGCAAAAGCCCTGGCAGGGAGACCCAGCTAGAGCTGAGCTTCAAGCAGCTTGGCAGGGGATTCTGGATACATCGAGCCAGGCAGACAGAAGGCAGGCAAGCAGGTGGCCCTGGCCCTAAACCCAGTTACCAAGACCCACAGAAGACCACAGGGGTTGTCCTCCACTCCTTCAATGAGACATCAAGGGCAAGCTCTGCCTTTGCTTGGGTACCATACATATCTGTAGCCCTCATGAGAATCCCTGTAGGATCACCATGACAATCAAAATAGCACGGGTCCAGTGCTCCTGGCTCCCAGGGCAGCACCAGTGCTTCTGACTTCATCTGATGCTGCTCATCCTATAATCCACTCCTCCTCAAGCAATGAAAGGAATCAAGGGTTGCCCTTGAAGATCTGAGGCAACGGGATGAAGGCCAACCACTTTGTCCTTTTGGACAAAATTTGTATTCCTGACTCTGAAGAAGCTCCACCTCCCATCACACTTCAACCTCAAAAACAAAAACAGATGAGGTCTTTTCTTCAGCTGCTAAATAGGGGCTCAAAATACAAACTGAACTGCAGACACCAGCATCCTCCTGAAGAAGGAACAGCTGCAGTTTGTTCTTACACTATACTTCATCAGCAGCCCTCATCTTCCACTCCCATTCTCTTTCATCCCAGTGCTTCTGCTTTGCTAAATATTTGTGAATGAAAAAGCAAACAGAGAGGTCAGAATTAGAAGAAAGGTTCACAGACCTGTGCAAGTAAAATGCAGTTTTAAGGGCAACTTGTTTGCCATTTGTTTTTGCACACTGCACTTGTTTTTTTCCTCCACTCTCAGGTAAGAGATCGGACTGCAAGGACCTAGCTCACCATTTTGCTGGTGCATCTGGGAAGGATTTGAGTAGGGGCTAGCTGCTGAAGGATCAATTTTCACAGGAGTGGTCCAGCCCACAGCACTGCCCCATATTTGAGAAATGTTCTTGTCCTGGGTGTGTCACACCAGATCCTCAGTAAGTCAGAGTCAGCCTCTCTTCAGTCCTTCTGTACTGTACCAGAAGGCAGCTGCCTCCTTTGCCTTCCATTACTACTTTGTAGGAAAAGCAGCCTTCACTTTCTGCGACCCTTAGAAAAGATGAGTATTTCACACAACCTCAGTTCAGCATGTTGAAGAGTTTCAGTGAGCAAAGACAAAACCCTTCAGAGAATGTACTTTCAAAAAAATTCAAATTCCTCTCCCAAGTTTACAGAGTGGAAGGATGTCACTTAAGTGCTTGCTAATGAGTAAACAAAACAGGAGGAAAAAAGCCAGAAAAAGTAAAAAGAACCTTCTGCAGGATTTAGTGGCCAAATGTCTAGCTTGCCACTGTCACCTTCTCCACTCTTCACAAGATCAGCTTGATTCTGAGCCAGGATAACCAGTTTGCAAATCTAATTTGAATTCTTAAACACAGCTCTAATTTATCATGTTCCTTTCTAAGGTCAAATCTATTCTGTATTCTTTTTCAAAGTTTTCCAGCATAAGTACTGTAGCTGCATAATAAAAAGAAAATTCTTATTTTGCAGAAAACATCCTCCAGAAAGAAAACTAGCTATTATGAATTTCAGCTTTTATAATGCACATTGGTACACTCATTGGTTTTCACAGGACCCTTGTACTCCTTGCAACTGCAAATTTTTTTATGTATATATACACACATGTATACATAGTGCTCAGAAAAGATGAACCAAATCAAAAGACGCCAAGGAGTGATAACTTGGGAATTGTATCCTCTCAATACTAGCGCTTTGCTAAACCTCTGAAATGAGTAGAACAGTAGTTGACAGACTTTGCAAGACCGGAGGACAGCTCAGACATCTTAACTGCTAAATATCAGTATTAGTTTTGAGTACAGCTCCTACTCTGATAATAGCAAACTGGAAGGCATAAAAATACACCAGAAATAATGGAAGATGAGATTCATACCTTTAGCTACACATTGGAAACACAAATTTTAAGAGTACAGATCTGGTTCTCTTCTCTAAAGATTATCTAAGCTCACAAGAGATACAAAATGCCCTACAAAGATTTCATATGCTATGGAACAGTGTCATGTCTCAGATTTTGGCTGCAGTTTCCAGAAAAGCCTGAGTGAGTCAGTGCTAAATACCACTGAAATTAAATGCATACGGATAATCTGATTTTCTTCAATAAGCAGCTGTGCTGAGATACTGAGAATTCAGGTGATCAGTTCATCACTGCTAAAACCTTGATACCATCTTCTTCCACAGTAGAAGAAACACTTGGTTTTACTGAGAGGTTATTTCTGTTATTTTTCCACCACCTCTTTATTATTATTTTAACTTTTGACATAACATGGGGCTCTCAGGACAATCGATCCAACCTTACATGGACTCAGAAAGGGGGGAAAGAAAATCTTCCAAGTAGCACTCTTAAAATAGAGAACTGTCATAGCACTACAAGATGCTGGAGGAGTAAAAACTGTGTTCTGTTTTTAGCGGGACATGACAGGAGTTGCCTCCCAGTGGCAGAGGGACCCTGCTGCTATTTCTGAGCATATAGAATATTACACTCCTCCCTGCACCAGGACTCTAGACTGCCCACCCAAAATCTTAGAGCAGAGCTATTTTCAAGTGAAGTTACAGATTAGAGCTTGGTGACTGGGTATAAGTATCACATCAAGACCTGTCAGGCAAGGTGTTACTCTTCAAATTACTTTATCCTGCAGTATTTAAAGCTGTTTGCAATGTTAGACTGAATCCTGAGGGAGGCAAGCTAATAGGGAGAGCACAGGAGAGATGTTGGAATGAATACAACATTGAAGCTCACAACATCCAAGTCTCAGTTGTATTCAATATAGCACAAGCATTGCCAGAGCTGGGTGCATGACAAATGCTCACTTCAAAATGGGTAGGAGGGATGCATTTGTAGTAACATTTGTTGGCAACTAGTTTAAAAAAACAGGGTGTGACCACTTAGCTCTGATATGCAGAGAAGAAGAGGTCTGCACATTTGTAAGACTGTGCACAGTTTCAGTCAAAGATCAGACCACAGAAGTCCCAATCTGATGGAAATTTCCATTTCTAGGCGCTGTTGAAAATCTCAAGTTGACTTATCTGGGCAACTACAGGATGGGCAGAGGGGTCTTGGTGTCAAAGGCACAAGACTTTTGCTTTTAGTCACAACCCATGGCAAACTCAGTCCAGAGGTCAATGGATGAAGCACAACTTTAATGCAGCCTGCACCAGATTTTATACCACCTCTCAAGCTCTTAGATTTATCACAGTTATGATTTTTCCTACCTTTAAAAGTTGGGAGTATTTCAAAATCCTTGAGCACTGCAACACAAGGAAAACAAATCCAGCTGCAATCCTCCAGCAGCATGCGAGGGACACAGTGAAAGCCCTCCGGGCATTGTACCCACACCGAGTCCCACCACTCAACTGTTGAAAAATTCAGGCTAGCTCACAAAGACAGGTTTCCCAGCTGGCAAGCAAAAAGCCAAGCAAAGGAGAACAGTTTCCTAGCCAACAGTGTTCACTAAGCCAGTGTTTAACTGGAGTCTCTTCTGGCTCTTTAGGGCAGTGCCATACTCTGATCCAAATGCAGTCAAGCTCTATTCTCTTCAAGATTTTCCCCAGCTTATTCATTATACCCTAGCCACACTGTAACAAGATGGAAACAGACCCAAAACTAACCCATCCAGTAGAAACTACCAGGGAGGCCTTGAGTTAGAAAAGCATTTGTTAGCACTTACATTGCTCTTTGCTCAGAGGCATGTGGACATTCACATGCTTTCCTGAAGAGCGATGGTTTCTCTGAACCAGGGAGTCTCATCCTGCTTGTCCCTTTAGCAGTGTCTCCCTCTTGCTCTTTTCCCAAATTCTGACTGTTGGAACACCAGAACAGACCTTTATTTGTTCTCCCACATTGGACAAAGACAGGGTTTCCCAAAACAGGGCTCCAACTTCACTGCAAAAGTGTACAACAAATGACTGAAATTCAAAGTAGAGTCTCAGACCATTTTGTAGATGACATTGAACAAGAGATTCTTATCCTCTACTCCGATAAAGACCGAT
>VXAV01001461.1:599421-631320 GCA_013399715.1 Alectura lathami | reverse complement strand
TGCAGCATAGGAAAGCCCTACCAAATCAGACATGAACATGAGGCCCAGAAACAGCTGGGGCAAGCCCACGGGCCTTGTCTTCAGGCAATGTGACTGAAGCAGTACAAGACACCTAGCATAGCTGGGAACCAAGCAAACAGTAGGCACATGTAAGCTGAGGTTCATGCAGGCTAGCTCATACCAGCCTTCCCTTCAGTCAATTACTTAGTTTAGTTTATCTTGAAGCCATATGCCTTGCTATTGTGGGTTTTTCCAACAAGAAAGGAGATAATATGCACAGATACACACATGCAGGTTGGAAGCAACCACCTGTGATTTTAAGACCACCACGGATAGCACACAGTTCTAGCTTGTGAAAGACCTGCCATACACCATGTCACATGCTCCTGCCAAACTGATGATCTGGATGCAGATCATTGGTTCTGACTGCAGATGTTAGAGTGCACCATTCCTAACAGATGCATAATCTGATTAAATGTGAAATGCAGTGATATTGTCAAAACCCATTAATCACTTTCAAGACACATTAACATAGACTTCACTGACAGCTGTGATGATTATACTGTCTCCACAGGTATTGTTGCTCAAAGTTACCCCATTGGGTCTCAAAGAGGAAAAGATACAGAGAATGCAGAATACACTTAAGTGTATTTTACATATGTTTCTGTCATGGACAACTTGTATTGCTTGTATTCCTGCAGCTTTCTCTATGTTATTAAATATCTGTTTAACCTTCCATGTCTGTGCCTTATACAAGAATAGCGGTAACCTGCCAAAAACACATGGATTCAGAAACAAATAGTGAGCATGGCAAGTCTGTGTTAAAACTGGTCCACAGTGACATTCTATGATCTCTCTGCAGAAGTGGGGGAAACCTATAAGCAAGCGAAGCACAAGATTCATCATAAATGGATCCAGCAAATCAAAACCTTGCACATGCAGAGTGCACTGCACAGGAAGGCCTCTGCGTGATCAGGGTATAAATATCGTAAGCTAAGAAATCCAGATGTAAATGCACATCCAAGCCCCATGGTTTGTCAAAATCCTATCCCCATTTTCCAAACACTGTATCACATGACTATGGACCTGCCATATCTCTGCAGATGCTTTTCCATGGTGACTTAGTTATTACTCCAATTGCATCATTTTCATTGTCCTTATTTCCACTGTATTTTAATCCTTCCTCCCACCTCAACCATCTTGTCAGTCTAGAGACTTCATTCTGCAATTTTCAGGATCAAATAGAGGATAAATGAGAAAACTTACAGCTTCAGAAGGAACCAGGATTAGCACAGCAGTCCAGCGTGTATTGTTGATCAAAGGAACAGGGCTTATACTGTAAACTCGTCAAAGCAGGGACTTCTACTATGCATTAGCATAGTATTTGCCTCGGGGGGGGGCCTCATCTTATCTGAGGCTCATGGGTTTTACTTAATAAATAGCAGAACAATGTTAGATATAGGCATTTAAGGAGAAGAATAAGAAACACTTGTCATTGCAGGCTTACAAGGGTGCTAAAATGTGCATTAAGAAGGGGGTTGGTGAAAGAAGGGAAAAAAAGCATTTTGTGAAGTGACATGGAAAGGGTTTTTGGCATTAAGAGGTGTCTCAGGTCAAACCCAGCAGTACCAGCATAAAAATACAAGTGCATATAATTGGCACATAAGTATATCCGCATATAATTGCATATGAAGAGTAGTGTTTTGTACTATGTAGGTGGAAGAAAACTATTGCAAGAATACCTTTCTGCACTGCCTCCTAGTGTGAGACCTTGAAAGCCTGAAAGGCGCAGCACTGCACAGTAGTGTTGCAAGCAGACTGGAGAGGCTCTAAGACAGTGATGCACACACAAGTTAAATGGCAGAAATAAATTCATTGGGCTAATGGGGCTTACGAGATAATGACTGATGTGAAGAACTTGAAACCTTGCTGTACAAGAACCTAGCAATGTTCACATTCTACTGAATGCATTTTTATTTAAGCTTCCATTTGCCTTCACAATTTGAAGAAACATTTTGGACTGTGGTTCGAAAACGGCTATAGTCAACAGTTAGCTGACACAACAGCCTGAGGAATGCCTAACATGACCTCTTTGGTAAATGCCTCTAATACTGCCTCATAAAATCAGAAAAATCCATGCAACAGAGCAACTAGAGGTGTAATAAAGTCATTGACTATTAAGAAATTGCAACAGAAACATAGCATGTTAGAAGAATGGAGACCCGTTTTATTTCAGATAGAATCAATTTTTTTTCCCCTTTAGGGAATATTGATAGCTATCTTCTAGTCTAGGTCAGAATCTAAGCTATGATCATGCTTCACAGGCACTGAATTTCTAGGTTTTCCACAGTCCCTTTCCCATTTTGCTTCCTTGCCAGACACCTCTCCTGTTAGGTTTGCTGCTGTATCACCTACATGCTCTGTCATAAACAATGCAGAGGAAGTAGCTTCCACACCAAATATAGTATGTGAAATGCAGAACTTCTCCTGTCACTAGAAAGAGAAGCTCTTCATCTTCCCAGCCACAAAGTGAAATGGGCTCTATAGCTTAGACTTCTGTTCTGGAAAACATTTCAGGAAAAAAAATCTACAAAGGTAAAGCCTACAGAAAAAACAAAGCTCACACACACACAAAAAAGACAACCAGTCCTCAATAGAGAACAGAGCTTGAGAATCAATACAAGCATATCTTAAAAGATGAAATACCTCAAAAGAAAAAGTCAGGCTCTGTAATAAATGTTTCTTATCAATGTTTTTAACTGGCTGGGGATTTAAGCAAGGGTTTCATCATAGAATCATAGCATGGCTTGGGTTGGAAGGGACCTCAGAGATCATCTAGTTCCAGCCCCCCTGCCGTGGACAGGGCTGCCAGCCACTAGCTCTCTAGATCAAACTGCCCAGGAACCCATCCAGCCTGGCCTTGAACACAGCCAGGGATGGGGCAGCCACAGCTTCTCTGGGCAGCCTGTGCCAGCGCCTCACCACTCTCTCAGGGAAGAATTTCTTCCTGATGTCCAACCTAAATGTCTCCTCTTTCACTTTTAGCCCATTCCCCCTTGCCCTACCATTATCCACCTGTGTAAAGAGTCGATCCCCCTCCTGCCTATAAGCTCCTTTCAAGTATTGGAAGGCCGCAGTGAGGTCTCCCCGGAGCCTTCTCTTTTCCAAGCTGAACAATCCCAACTCCCTCAACCTTTCCTCACAGGAGAGGTGCTCCAGCCCTCTGATCATTTTGGTGGCCCTCCTCTGGACCCGCTCCAACAGCTCCACATCCCCTCTGTACTGGGGGCCCCAGGCCTGGACACAGCACTCCAGGTGAGGCCTTACAAGGGCAGAGTAGAGGGGGACGATCACCTCCCTCTCCCTGCTGGCCACCCCTCTCTTGATGCAGCCCAGGATGCCATTGGCCTTCCTGGCTGCAAGAGCGCACTGCCGGCTCATGGCCAGCTTTTCGTCGATCACAACGCCCAAGTCCTTCTCCGCAGGGCTGCTCTCAAGGAGTTCTTCTCCCAGTCTGTACACACACCTGGGATTGCCCCGACCCAAGTGCAACACCTTGCACTTGGCCTTGTTGAACCTCATCAGGTTCTCGTGGGCCCACTTTTCCAGCCTGTCCAGGTCCCTCTGGATGGCATCCCTTCCTTCAGGGGTATCAACTGCACCACTCAGCTTGGTGTCATCAGCAAACTTGCTGAGGGTGCACTCGATCCCACGGTCTAAGTTGTTGATAAAGATCTTGAAGAGCACCCATCCCAAGATGGACCCCTGGGGGACACCGCTCGTGACCGGCCTCCACCTGGACGTAGAGCCATTGACTACAACCCTTTGGCTGCGACCACCCAGCCAGTTCTTTATCCAGCAAACAGTCCACCCATCAAATCCACATCTCTCCAGTTTAGAGATAAGGATATGGTGCGGGACCGTGTCAAAGGCCTTGCACAAGTCCAGGTAGACGACATCCGTCACCCTCCCTTGGTCCACCGATGCCGTCACTCCATCACAGAAGGCCACCAGATTGGTCAGGCACGACCTGCCCTTGGTGAAGCCGTGCTGGCTGTCTCGGATCACCTCCTCATCTCGCATGTGCCTTAGCATCTCCTCCAGGAGGATCCGCTCCATGATCTTTCCAGGCACAGACGTGAGGCTCACTGGCCTGTAGTTCCCCGGGTCTTCCTTTCTCCCTTTCTTAAAAATGGGTCATCATCTTGCTACAAAATCGTAATGGTACAATTCTTCATAGGTAATACGTGGAGTTGACCAATACTGCAAGCACAGGCACCCAGCAGCAAGGGGAAGCCACCCCCCACTTTGAAACTCTCATCTTCCTGCTTGTTGAGTGCCCAAGAGGATTTCTGCTCCCTGTAGGATTTGGATGGTGCTGCTTTCCTTCATGTGAAATACCTCCTCCTGCAGTTTGTGTTGTGCTGCAGCAACACTGGCAGCTCACAGGCAGAGCTCAACCTGAGGCTTCCTAAAGGTGTACTCTGAAAGCCACTGACAGATGGCTAGTCCAGACGTCATCTGCTTTTAGCTATCCCCCAGAAAGCCTAAGGGTACTATGAAGAAAAAAAAAAACAAACCACACACTCCACAATGAACTACCGGAGAACAATTTCTACTTTTTGCAAATATTACATTCATCAGTAAGTGAGCTCTTAATTCCTCCAAGGGTATAGTGTAGAGCATGCGTTTGACCTATATGGCAATTTGAAATAAACCTAAGTAATCACAGCCAGTTCCACGTGTTAGAAAATTTCTAGACCAAATCCCCGTTCACACTAAGGCTGTCATTTAGCACTGTTGCAGTATGAGGCAACCACTCTCCTATCAGAGCACGCAGGAATCGGTGACTCACTGTTGCATGGGGAGTCATGCTGGTGTTTTCAAACACATTTGTGTCTTCTAAGAAAAACATGAATTTCATAAGTCTTATTACCGCAGCACTAAAAATACAAGCTTCTCCGCCAGTTGTCATTCAGCTAGTTATTGCCACAAGTCTACCTCCAAATCCCTTCTGCTCTTGTCAGCTGATTGTCATTCCTGAACTGTGCTGCAGAGACAGTTTGGTGCCTCTTGAAGAGCTACTGGCTAACGGAAAAGGCATGCAGGGCTGGTTAAGCAAGCAGCGAGCTCTCTCCTGCCTATCCAGGGCAGAGGGAGGGAACAGCAGACAAGTGCAACCCTGGAGACTGCAGCATTGAAAACCAAGACTGACTCATAATGCAATGCACAAGTCAGTAAGGCTCAGAGATGTTCAGCTGTGAGTAGCCCCTACATATTTCTGCTTGGCTTTCTCCCTTCAGAGTTTATTTCCACTGCTACCATCAATAGCAGCCACGAAATACCTTGGAGGGCTGGAAGCACCACCCTCTAAACAAGCAACAGGTCTCCCATGATGGTGCTCTAGTGCCTCTCTAACTTGGCCAGAGGAGTGGCTGGCGGGGGCAGTGAAAGCCAGACTTAGACTTGCAGTGAGCCCAGGCCATATTAATGCAGCCAACAAACCACAGTAGAGCAATACACACACCCTAGGACAAGGCTGTACAGCAAATGCAAAATCATCTTCCCAACAGGGGGGAGAAGGGGATGACTCACCTAGATATCATGTGACTCATTCCAGGAGGGCAGTGATACAACTCCCTCACAGATCTCAAACTACTAAGCAAGCATTAGCAGCTGCATCCAGACCAACCTCAAAAAAAAAAAAAAAAAAAAAAAAAAAAGAGTAGCCAGCCTAGAGCTCACCTAAATCATTTCTTATGCAAATAGGCACTTTCCATACTGAAACAGAAACCTCATGCAGGTGAGAACTTCCATGCACTTGCTAACATTAATTGTGCCCCAGCACAGGATGAAAGGCTGGCAGAGGAACAGGAAAAAAAAAAAAAAGGGACAGTTAACAGATCTTTTCTGGCTTGCACCCCGTACAAAGCCTCCTCCACAGCAGGAGAGTGCTGTAACCTCCAGCAAGTTCAGAGAGCTACAGGAACAAGGTGATATTTTCTCCCAACCCAGAAAAATGATGGCAGGATCAAGCAAAGCATTCTGCAAATCCCTGCATCTCAGGGAGGAGAACAAGAAAATCCAGAAATAGTTGAAGCTAGCCTGCTTAGATAGCAAATCCCACTGGAAATATCTTTTTCTGATCGTTTTAAATAAAATCTGCCCTGGGATCAATTGGCAACAAGCTGAGGAGGAAGAAAGGTGCTGCCATAGCTGCCTGGGTGCAGAACAGCACAGAGCCAGTACTCCTCCACCATACTTACTGAACCATGTATGGGATCCCACTTTTAGACTGTCTGTCAAAACCTATGATTTAGGCTAGCTTTTAGTAAAGCATTTTACTGGCTGGATTTGAACATATTTAAACAAAACATTTCAGAGAGACTGTGTAAACCATACTGATGTACAGCACGGGAAAATCATTCCATTATTATTCAACCCATATCAAGATGAATGCAAGCAAGGTTTGTAACAGGAGCTCTATCAAATATCAAAGTCAACACAGAACTGTCACGGAAAAACAAATATCTCACACACCATAATCTCCCATGTGTGATAGTTAAAATCTGCTTAAAAGCAGGGCAAGAGTTGGAGCAAAATCTGTGCCAAGTGTTGGCATTGGCAGAGCACAGTTCCTGGAATAACATCACATAAAAGCGGGAGAATTACTCATAGAAGATAACATGGTCTGAATTTGCATTACTCTGGAATTTGCTGAAAGACAGTTTGGAGAGGAGAAGGCAGGCTGTTGATGTGTGTGACAATAGTTGGGAATGTTGTCTGTATTTCACAGACAACACACTGTCCCTTTCAGTAGCATCAGCTCTGTATCTCCATGTGATCAGTTAGTTTAAAATTGGAACAGGAGCCTGTGGCCAGAGAGCCTTCACACTCCTGCAGCACTTAAACAGTCAACATTTTGGGGAAAAAATGATCAGGTGATCCACAGTGCATGCACTTTGCTAGCTGTCAGGAGGTTAATGGTGTGCCTCAAGCACAAGGCTAAATTAGGATGTGAACACCTTAATCTACAGTTGCAAATGCTGACAGCAACGGCACTTCATCAACTATTTTTGCAGTCTTATTTGCTGCGTATCTCCCTGATTTCTCAAGCCTGTGCCACCAGCCCTCCCTCATCTCCACATAAATTAGCTAAATGACCTCTTGTAGCCTGCTTGAAATGAAAATTGTCATCTGAAGGAGAAAATAGCTGTTCTAAATGTTTGCAGGGAATGGAGAGGGTGTTGGGGATTGCAGGCTTCTCTGCAATACAAAAATCTCAAATTCATATACCAGAAATTAGTCACACCTGATGTTCTGAGACAAAAAATTAATTTTCTCTAGAGAAAGCAGATCCCTTCTTTCTTCATGTATGCATTTAACATTTTTAGGTCTGTAATACATTAATGGACTAGGGATCTTGTTTAGGAAAAATGTTGCTGCAACACAGCTGGAATTCATCTGTATTTGTTACATGCATTGTATTATAGATTCCGTGCCATGCTTCTCAAGAAAACTGATGGATGCAAGTGCCCGAGTGACCACCACAGATACTATGCTCTTAAAAGCTTTATTGCAAGAATGCATTAAAGCTGAATGGTAGAGACAGCTTTAACCTTACACTGGTGGTGCTTGAGGGAAGAAGAGATACCCAAATTAGAAAATAGAAATTCAAATATTGGCCACAGGTGCATTAAAACAGCAGTTCTCCAGTTTGTTACCTGCACCCTGAAAGGATTAATTTAAGGACTGCAACAGAAACAAGTCAGTGGATTGACCTGGGAGTAAATTATTTCCTCCAGGGTTTAGTGCCTCTAGGCACATACTAACCATGGCAAATATGAAGCCGTTTCAGCAAAAGAGAGAAGCCCCTAATAACCTCCTCACAGGTCCCACGGCCCATCTGTCTGGATAAGAGACTGCCACCTCTTATCCACCTGCTGTCTGTGCTCTTATGCAGCCCAGAATGCCAGCAGCCTCCTCCCCTTGCCAGGGCACAGGGCTGGCTCACATCCAGCTCCTCGAGCCTGAGGACTCAAGGCCCTTTCTGGCTGAGCTGCACCCTGAGAGGTCAGGCACAGCCCATATCACTGCCGGGAGTCATCCCCCACTGGGCAGGGCTTGGCATTCATTCTTCCCTCTGCATGGCAGCCCTGCCCTTGGGCATCTAACTGGTCCCACCAACTTGGAGTCAAACCTGCTGCCAGCATGCTCCACCCCTTTTTTCAGGGGATGGAGAGAGGAGCAGAATAGTATACATCCCTGTACAGTCCCTCCTCAAACTCCGCTTGTCACCATCTCTGGGGAGATTATGACCCATGAACTACAATGCATCTCAGATTCAAGAGTTTGAAAGCAACGTTGAAGGCACAATACATTAGCCTTCAAGTCTTTGGTAGCCAAACTGTTTGGAAACAGAGGAAATGCCACTTCTCCCAGCTCCAACAACAGTTGAGTGTATGCCAGAGATGATGAGAACCCCATTGCTCACTGGGCAATTAGGCAGTCATCTCACCTTCACCAGTGTGGGCCAAAACTCAGTAAGATCACAAGACATGTCTACCAACACCAGTACTGAGTGTCCACATGTGTAGAAAGCTAATGAGGAAGGGACAGAAACAGAAGGGATAGCGGTGGTATGACCAGCTATGCCTTCATCCCAACAATGAAGATACCCATCATCCACACACCAGACCTATGACCAAGTCTAACAATGCTATCCCCAACTGGGATTGTAACGCAAAAGAAAAACTTAGGATGCTTTAGCTAATGTATCTCTTAAGAGGGCAGAAAGGCATCTTCAGGCAATAGTATGATGTGGGGAGATTTTCTCCAGAAAAACATCCTCACGAAGAATGGAGAAAAGTTGGAGAGTATTACATGTTTGCTATTTCAGGGCAAACCAGTTCCTTATTCTCCAGGTTCTGGGAGGTAAATAAGCCTCTAAGATCTGAGTCTTGAAAGAAGTGTGTGACAAGAGTTAAGGCAGAACAGCAAGACTGCCATTTACTCATTTGTGAAAAAAACTTAATGAGAAGGCTAGGACAGCAGGGTATTTGCACATCTCAGTATAAAAGGGCACTTCAAGCATACACCATGCACTACCTGAATATGACAGATGTCCCAGCTGCCAACCTATGCCTCTGATGCTCACTTGGTCAGTTCATTTACAGGCAAGATTATTGCACACATCATTGCAGCCGCTGAAACTCACCTAACACCCCAAGCATCTCCCCAAGTTAGATATCTAAGCAAAATTACTCATAGCAAGTAAAAAAGGTCTGAGAATTACAGGTGAGCAAGAACCCCCACAGGTTCCTCAGTAACTATCAATGCTTTGGAAATGAGCTAAATTGCAAAAACCATTTGCTTCATCAAGTCACAGCTTTGCAGACTTATTTATTACTGCTCCCTCAAGAGTCCATTATGGCTTCTGAAGGGACTGTTCTGCACACCCAGTTCTGTCTTCTAATTGCAGTCCATGCTTCAGAGGGACCTGTGAAAGAGTAAAGGCAGTGAACAACTCCACTGCTGCCCCAGAGTGCCTCAAAGACCAACCAAAACCTCAGTAGTTTCACACAGCTACAGCAAAAGGGTGACATTTCTGAGGTGAAAGATTGAAGTCTGCCTAAGCAGCAAGGTGTTCTATCCACTATTTCCCAACACAATGATTAAAGGCTTATTTACATTTGTTATCCAGAGTGCAAACTGCTGGCAAACACCCCACAGCAGGTTTGTTGACTGCTTTATCTGCAGGAGAAATTCTCATCTCTTTGGTGATTCCAGACCAGCAAGCAGAAGATGTAAAAAGATAACTTTCATTATTACAACAGAATGTTTTTTCATAGCAGTTGTTACCCCATTTGGAAAATACTGCTTGATATCCTGTAATCCCTCTGCATCTGTCATTTCAGTTTATTAGTTCCCTGAGTATATTCAAAGCTGTAAATAGAGAAACGGAGCTGTCCAGATTTCAAATTGAAGATGGGAGCCAGCTGACAAAATACCATGTAGCCGTTTCAGTTTAATAATCCCGTGTGGACAGATGATGCATCTACTATTCCTTCAGAAGCTTATTTCCCAAATTCAGTTATTATGCAGATGGTAAAAATCTATTCTTTGAGGGTCAGGATTAAAGCCAATAGAGAGTGCCATGTAATTCGTTGAGGAAAAATAGCTATCACTGCTACCTGTAAGGTAATACCTATGTCCAATACAAAACACTACATTTTATGACAGCTAACGTTTTCCAAAACCTTCCTAAGCATCCAAACTTGAAAAAATAACCAAATGTCAGACACTGCATAGAAGGAAGAAGTTCCCAATAACAACCTATGCTTTCCAGATCGTATAACCCTAGCCAGCAAATGACCTGGGGGGGAGCATTCTCTCTCCCTCAAACCCCAAATGCCCTGGTACGTAGAGCAGAGCTCAGGCACCCAGTCTGCCAAAACCCAAAAATGACTGAGGAGTTTTGGCACATGCCAAAGCTTCCCCAGAACAAGGAATCAAGCAGCTTTCCCTCCCAGCCTCAGCAAGGACTCTGCACAGGTGGAGCAGTCAGTACCTAGGTCCTGTGAAGGGTCTTGGCATACTTGCTACAGCCTGAGAAGTGGACACAACCCCCCAGGACTTGCTGATGTGCAGCATAAATCAAGAGACACAATAGTCTAACAGCTGTACTGAAGAAATGTGGGCACCTCTCTGCCATCTCTGCAGCATGCCAAATACAGCGTATGTAAAAATTGGCTAATGGTCCAAACCCAGAAAAATATTATGCTAGTGTCTTAGAAAAAGTTGATAATATNTTTTTTTTTTTTTTTTTTTTTTTTTTTGCTGGAGAGGAGTTTAATTTAACCCTGGCATTAAAATATACTTGCTAAATGTAGTAGTGCATTGGTTGAAGACAAATTAATTTAAACATGAGGCTGACTCTATAAAACATCAGAATCACCCTTCCAAGACAAAAATACTTTAAGAACATTTAGGTATTTAGAAACACAATTAGTCAGTGACTTAAAGCATCTTCTCTCCGCCACAATATAATGCAGTCCCCTGGCTCAGCTTCATTTCCATACTCTGTACACCTGCGAAACAGGCACTGGCCAAAGCTCCATTTTTGTATTCTAAGACCTTCCTCTCATCTACAGAGCTGGCTAACACTCAGTTTTACCTGGGGGCATTTGCAGTCTTATTAAGGGGCATAGCAAGCTAAAAAAGGTACGACCTACTCATGGAGGCAAACTGTGATTATCAAAGAGAAAGCCACAGGGCATTCGTCATTAAACACTGAATTAATAAGGCATCCTGCATTTCCTCTGTACAGTTTTCTTTGACAGAGGGTTTAAAGGATACTCTGGATGCAGGAGCTCTATAAATACATTAAATGTTATAGCAAGCCTTCAAAAGCACACCCTCACCCATACTGGCACAGTACCACACCAAGGCAGGCATGTCACACTCACCAGCAAGGAACAGTACAATGCAAGACCAGGCCTTTAAGTCTTCCTCAAAATCTGGTCAGTGAATCGAGTAGACCAAATACAGCTTTCAGCACCAGGCCCAGTATGTTGCCGTCCCAGCAGGGAGAGGTGGAAGGTGTTAATGTCGGGTTTTTCCGTGCATTACAGCATCCATCTGAACACGCTGGGTTGTTTAGATCTGCCTGCTTTTTTCTGCAGATTCTCATACAGTCTCGTTCTTTTCCTCAAGTTAATGTACTCCACACAGCCCTTTTGGACTAGAAGGTATTGTGTTTTTAATCTAAGTTCTCTGTAGAGGGACACATGCTGTCAATATCTTCGAGCAACTCCCCACTGCAGTCAGCAGGGAATTCTCCTCAAAAAGATCAATGGCACAACGAAGCCTATGGTTGTTGGGGCTCTCATATATTGCGTTATAGCTTCTAAATTAATCCTGGCATTGATCCTTAAAAAAAAAAAAAAAATTAATGAAAGATTAAATGAAAACGAGAAAAAAGATGACAAAATACTTGGTGTAGTCAGAAGACTGGTAAGGGCAAAGACAGTAACATTGCACTGCTAGAATATTAGATGTAGAATCCTGATGTCATAAAATAACTCTGCTGTAAGCCCAGCAGGTATTTGTGGGGATCTGTCTGCATCATTTGACAATACAGAAGCAGCCAAAAAAAAAAAAGGAAGCCAAGTAGAGCTACTACTATCAGAAGTGAAGGACTACAAAAACCTGGTCCAAGGGAGGATGTTCAGTAGTATGTGAAAGCCTCCAAGCACATCTTTGCCACTAACAGCAAAAGGACTAGCTCTCCTAAATCCACTAGGCACTTGGACAACCTTAACTGTTAGGTGCGAAAATCTAGCCTCGCACATAAGGTTTGCCAACATATACCAGCCCCACTAACTAGAGAAGATTCATTTTTCACTAAGAAGTCTCCTCCACCCCTCAGAGCTTTAATGGAGTTGTGATTAATTGCATCAAAGTGGATCTGGCCTGGTCTTTCCCATGCAACACTATTGATTTACTCCCATAGCACAAGTAGCCCACCAGATTTTGACATTGAAATATGATCTTCTTTAATGACACCCTCTCTTAGTAATATCTTCCAGCTTTGTCTGTTATTCATTCCGGGATTTAGATTTAATTTGGGCGCTGTTATGTTACATATACTTTTATTGTGCTCTGTTTACAAAATGATTCCTGCAATTAATTACAGTAATGAGATTATGGCTAAAAGACTTAGAGAATGCTGATTAGATAATTAATGACTGGTTGTTGTTTGTAGCATTTTATTGAACATACACTGTAGGTTCGTCTCTCCCCTTTCCTTTTTTGGTCTTTCTTCCCAAGTTCTAATAGGTAATTGAATAAATGATTAGTGGGAGACTAGATTACATGAATCATGTTTAACCCCTCAGCACTCAGACAGGAATCCAGAGTAATATAATGTGAGGAATATAAGAAATCAATTTCTTCGGTATTTTCATTGTAGTAATTACAGGCTGAAAATAGTTTTAAATCAGACATTAACGTAAAATTGGCAAATAGGCTGGACCTGAAATAAGGAGCCTCTGTGCAGGAGTGAGTAATGTTAGAGCAGCTGCCTGCCAGCAAGGCCAGGCCCAATCAGCACGTAAAGTGGCTGGCACAGACACAGAAGAGCTTGACCATGTAACCTGGTGTGGCCACATCTAGGGTCAAATGGCAGACCATGGAGAAGACATCTCCTTTCAGTGTCTGGGGGCTGAAACAAGATACCAGCTCATGCTTCCCCTGCTCCTGTGCAACCCTTGAGCCAAGCCGAAGCCCCATCTCTCTCCAGGGCCAAACCATACTACAGACAATGTACTACCGCCAGAAGCTGGATGAGCAGCTGATACAGCCACAAGAGGGTCCAGCTTGACCACAAGCCACACATCAAAATAACACAGTTGAGGCTATCTTGTGTGTTTTCAGAGAACTACAAAGATGTATAGAATCGCAAAGGCAAGAACTGCATGCGCATACAGTCTAATTAAGAGATCTCCCATTGACTTCAGCCTCAGCTCTGATAATTCAGCACTTCTGAGAGTCAGACCCTCAGGTTTCCAGCAGACATGCATTAAATGAGGAATCTGTACTTAGGCCACTGAAGCAAAGGTCCTTGCAGCTATCTTTGCTTGACAGAGGCCCAAAGAAAGTTCATCCTGTATTGTAACGCAAGTAGGGTCTTGGGGCAAAAAAAAACATAAAATAATAACCAGTATTTATAGATAATGGTTGATACCTCATATACAGAATTGGCCAAATTAAAGTTGCTGGACAGCTTTAACTGCTGCCTGCTGCCTTCCTGGAAAATCAGACCACTTTGCTCCAGGTATCTGGCTTCTTTCTCTACTACATTGAACTTCTGATGTTGCTCACCAGATGCTGATTGCTGCTCTTTGGGGACAGCGACAGGACCCAAGGGAATGGCACGGAGCTGCGTCAGGGGAGGGTCAGGCTGGGGGTTAGGAAAAGGTTCTGCACCAGAGGGTGGCGGACATGGAACAGGCTCCCCAGGGCAGTGGTCATGGTCCCAGGATGCAGGAGCTCAAGGAGCATCTGGACACCGCTCTCAGACACAGGGTCTAGGTGGTCCTATGAGGAGCCAGGGGTTGGACTCAATGGTCTGTGTGGGTCCCTTCCAGCTGGGGACATTCTGTAGTTGTATGAAATACAGAATACATCATCACAACAGGCTTCTGCGTTACATTTACTCCCAGAGACCAAGCTACATTGTCAGGGAAGGAGTCATTTCCTACCATTCCATAGGGAAAAATAAAAAATAAAACTAAGATCAAGTGACACAGAACTGTTCTGACTCCTCCATATGATTTTTGACAATAAGTTAACCTAGAACTCCCAGTAAAACAGAATGCACAGGAGCAGATGGAACATTTGAGCATGGTTCTGCAAGACAAATTTCAGGCAGTTTCAACATTGTTGTATGTCCTGTAGAAGAGGACACACTTGCCCTGTGAAAAGATGCCATTTGCCTGTCCGCAATCCTAGGATTGGCTCATCTCAGGCCTGAAGATGCAAAATTTCCTCCCAAGGCTTTGACTTAAAGTCACCGTATTGCGAAGGAAAAGATCACCCAGACATGACTTTGTCACCCTTGTTTCCATCCTTAAGCAGTCCTTGAACTGTAGCTTATCATAGAAAAACACATTTAAGGATTTAAAGGATTATTTACCTCCCTCAGGACTTGCGCAATTGGGTCCAAAGGTATAGGCATCTTTAAAATCCCTCTGCAGGGGACAGAAAGTTCTTGCACTCAGCCTTCTGGGAAAACCCAGGCTTTCACATACCAGCTTAGCTGGTGAAAGGTTTTGGAAGACACCTCAGCCACAGGTGCTGGGTAGCAGACCACCTTGCTCACAACAGTTCAGATGTCAGGCTCCACAGGTGAGGTGGAAGCAAGCATAAGCTCCAAAAGGATTCAAAACCAGACTTCCATGGCATGCCTTTGACACAAGTCACTGTTTTACCACTCACATGACAAATTGCCAAATTCACTGAGGTAAATTGCACGTGTTAACATCAGAGCCTGGCTGTGCTGTGATCAGCATCATTCCACTATGAGTCAAACCACCCAGACTACAACAGATGACATGCCAGCCTATTCTGAATACATTCTCACATTGATCTAATGAATGAAGATGAATTATCTTGCCTCAATCTACTACCAAAGATAGTAGATAAATATAAATTCCTGCAAGACAGACCTATTCACTCATGAAAGAGCAAATTAAGCTATCATATGCCTGAGGCACTTAGGTTTCCCATCCACCTGTATTTCTTCAACTGTCATTTCAGTAGTTTTCCCAATGAAACAGATACATCAAGACCCATTTTTAGAAGACAAAGGAAACAAGCAGGGAGATGAGTAGGCAAGATTTTTCTCTCCTTCTACAATCAAAAAACCCCACACAACCATCTGACTATGATATAGCCATACATCGGAGGGAAATTATATGTTGGGCACAATTTTCCTCTACACAGCGTGATCACAGATAATTAATACACATGGTTACTAAGAACATGATTTCAAGCCCCTGGCTAGAACCTAACTTTGCAAGAATTTCATTCAAAATGGAGGGTCACAATCTGTTCTATCACATTATAGATATCTCCAATATGTTTAAGACAAGGAACAGGACTGCTGCTAACACAACGAGCTTTCTCATAAGTCTCAAAAGCCAGTCGTCCTGCAATAAAACCCAAGTATAGCAATGCTGCTGGTTTGTGTGATCATAGGTGACAAATGCATTTTGTTCCACCCATGCACAGCACCCAACACCTGATCTGTCATGTCTTAATTTCAAGAGATTAACTTCTACCCTTGAAAGAGCATAAGAAGCATTTCATCTCATTAACAAGCACATTCTGCAGTTGCACTGACACACCAGTCTGTGGCAGCCCCTGGGCTGCTGGCAACTTGCCTGCACTGTAACAGCCATTTATCTCAGACTACTCGCTTTTTGCATACTAGGTTTAACCTCCTTCTACAGTTTCACACCAAGGGCTAGACCCTTGCAGCTCAAACCACCTTCTATGACCGAGGTCTGTATGAACTGCACAGCAAGACAGGAAGTCAGTTTATGTTTTGTTTCAGAGTTCGTAGCTACTCCTCATTTTATGCAATATCCACTTGTGCAGGCTACAAGGGAATAGCTGCTGCTTTGCAAAGGAGAGCACAAAGACTGAATATTAGAGCACACCATCTCTGGCCCCTCATCCATACAACCAACAGGGCCATTGTCGGAAATGCAACATCTTCCTTAAAATTCACAGCATGGACACCAAAACCATAAATAGAGTGGTGCCACAGAGCATACTCTGAGCCACAGATACTCCAAATGCGTCTGGGGTTCTTGAACCCAGCAAACATTAACATTTGCCTTACTAAGTCAAATCTGTCATGCTAATGTGCAGCACATTCTGACATGAATGAGAGCATCTGAACTTCAGCTCTGAGCTGCAACTTATTTTAACAACATGGGAGGCCAGCAACCCTTGAATGGTATGATGGTATTTCACTTAAACATCATCAGCTTTGCACTGAGCATTTAATGAAGCATTGCTTGGTACACATGCGCTATCTTATTTTTGCACTAATCACTAGGCAGAAGTTGCCTCTTCAAGTAGCTCAGAGAAACTAGGATGTTCTAGTCTCCTCCGCAAGAGACTAGAAGTGCAAAAAAAGTTTGATATATAGGATTGGAAATCTCCCATCTTTGAAAATGCCTGCTGGGTAACCTTAAATCGTTTGTTACAAGTATGAACCCAGCTCCTGCATACTCTGGATAAGTCCTTGATCTGCTGACAACAGCACATGTAAGGACCAGGTTTGTTGTTCCTTATGAGGCTCAAAACACCCAGACTTCCCTCTAGACAGGGAAAGAAAAAAAAAAAAAAAAAACAGGTGTATTTAAATTCATCTGGAGAAGACATCTCAACTTCTGGTTAAATCAAAAATTTCACTCCAAGCAGTTTCAGTCCACCTTCACTCTGGATAATTGCATGGACCTTCTGATCAACCACTGAACAATTAGATTAAGAGTCAGTGCAATGAACTGGCAAACCAACATTTCCTTCAGGCAAACCTCTTAAGCCAAGGCCAACAGCTTCTTCACTGAGATGTACATTGCACAGTTACTACTAGCTCTGCAGTTTTCCTCAAGTTGGAGAATAGTTTGAGGAAAACCCATGAGCATTCATACCATCTGAAATGCAACTTACTGAATATTTTGCCCTGAAGCCAGGCTGCAAAGTGCTATAAAAGCAAGAGGAAATCATAAGATGAACAGGAAGAAATACTTGCAACTAGTTCTTTTGTAAAGGACCCTGTACAGCACAAACACCACGAAAGCAACTTTGTTTTTTCTCAGCTGCAAAGCAAGGAGCCCTGTACCACCCACATAGCTATCCCACTTCCAGAAAGCTGGGAAAACACCTCTGTCATATATGTACACAGACATCAGCCATTACTATCACTCAACTACAGAACCCCTCCTGAGTTGTCCTCATGCTACTTTGGTCCCTTGATGGAGAATTAAACGCAGTATTGGCAGGTAAAGAACCAGACAGTTGCATGAAACTGAGAACAGGACTCCAGCAAAAGGAAGTTAATCTCCATCTGCATATTGCATTGTAATCTTGACACTTACCACTTTTTTTTTTAATTACTCATCATGTAGGGAGATAGGTAACCTACTATTTTCTCATGCCTCTTATATGCCCAGTTCTAAATAGAAGAGATGAACGATGGGGTTGGTTGTCATCTGCTACAAGCCCCAGACGTCATATTCATAAGCCGTGAGCCATTTGCCAGAGTCTTTGCTATGGCTGGTAGATGATGAGCTGACGCCAAGATATTTCTTATTTAAAAATAAGATACAACACAGATATTAAGTGTACTACTAGAAGCTTATTTTCAATAATTTGCCTGCTGATAGGCCACACTTACAAACAGATACAGCACAAGTATGTGGAAGAAAAACATTCAGAATGGCAGGGCCATAAAAATCAACTGGCCTTGGCAGGTGTACATTAAAGGAAAACTAACCAATCAATTACTTTCTCCATTAGAGTAGCTTCTGTGAATTCACATGTGAAATAATTCTTTTGAAAGGAGAACTATGGAAATACCACCAGCAAGGGAAGTGAAACTGTCAAAGATAAAGAGTTTGGTTTCATTCAGGTTAAGCCTGTGAAGGGATTCGGTTTTCCAGCATAAACAAGCACTTCCGGTGAACATTTCCTTAGATGCTGCACATCACACAGCTAAAGGCACCAAAAATCACTTGTGTAGCTCCTACATGTTGTCTTCAGGTATACGTCTATACTACAGGATTTTGCAAGTTTTACAGAAGTTTCCATTTGAATAATTTCAACTCTAAACTCAGAGTTAAGGAGAAATTATCTTTTCATAAATGATTAAAAGGTGTTTTCTGTGCCCACTGCTTCCATTGAACATTGACATGAGGCAACAAGTACATCCCTACTGCAGTACAACCATACATCCTATTGCACCACCGGACAGGTAAGCGGCTTTGAAAATCCTGGATTTTGCGAAGAAAGGCTTCTTCCTCCTGAGGAAACATGAGCACTCAAAGAAACAGGAGGTCAAGGAGTAAAGATGGACTGCCTCATCTTTCCTACATACACACCTCCTCCCCCTTCTGCTAGGGGAGCACAACTAGTAAAGGAACCTTACAATTATTGTCAGCATGGTAAAAGCCCTTAGGGAACTCAGTCAAGAAGCTTTCTTATACTGCATAGAAAGAGTACAGAACCAATCTCCAGAAGCTTCACAAGCCAAATACCACCATACACGTACGGACTGAGAACCCGAGACTCACAGATTAACAGCAGAATAAAGTGGAGTGAAAGACTTAAACACTATTAAACAGACCTCAAAAACAGCCTACTAGTAGCAAGAGTCAATCTGGGCAGTTCTGTGCAACTGTGAGAGAAGCTATTTGCACTCCTACTTAGGAAAGACCATATATGAAGTCCAGTTGGCAGTCCTCGCTTAAAACATGAGAATCTTCACCAGGAGAGGGACAGCTAACATACAGACCAGCAAACATTTAAAAAGCCTATTCAGCCTCTTAAGTACAAGCACATGCACCTCAGCAGGGGGCCTCCTTGGTACTACAATCAAGCATCAGTTCACAGGTAGAGCACGACTGAAGTCCTTCAGTCCATATCACAGAGCTGCGCTTGGTGTAGAAGCAAGTCATTTTTCCACAGGTTTGTGCATACGCTTACTTTCACGCACCCGAAATAGCTTGAAGCACATCAGCAAAATTAGCCACAACATGAAGTTCAGCATATGCTTAAGTAGAGAACCAAAACATGATCAAGGCATCAGCAGCTGTACATGGAGCTCTACACAAGGCAGATAACTTCCACCTGCACCTAGCAGGCAAAGCTTAACTAACAAAGCTTGATTGTTTCAGCTGGGGACTTCCTAGGAAAAGCACTAAGTTTTAGCCAATTTTGGCTACTTCTTTCGAAACAACAGTTATAACATGGAGAAACAGTAGAAGCCCATCTCTCTACAGTCCACTGCTTATATACCAGAAGCTGAGCCCAGCACCCTTCTTCTCCCTGCTCAGTATCCTGGAGTAAGAAAGCTGCTATTCATGAGAAACACACAAGTAGGTTAAGAAAAGACTCAGAAAGAAAAAGTTACCATATTATTTCTCAGAAAACATAGAAGAGATTATTACTATAGTAAAGAAAAGCTTCCTTTAGCTCCTAAAGCCTAGGATCCCTACCCCCCCACATCTCATATTAAACATGCTCTGGTAATAGAGAACCAGAGCTCACCCACACACCTGAAAAGCCCCAACCTACTCCTGAGCAAGAGCCACTTAAAAAAAAAAAAAAACAAAACCCACACAAATATGCAGTTTACAAAAGAAGAAATTCAAGGGGTCAGCAAGGGAAAACCTTTTGTTAAGGTCTCCATGCAACTTAAAACCTGCACTCTACATTAAAATACAGTTCCATTCAGAAGCTTTCAGACCCACACCCTCACCCCTTACTGCTAAGCAAATAAAAGGAAAACAATCTTTCTTACCAAAGGCTTCCAGTTACTGAGAAAATGCATGAGTTTTCCAGAAGAAACAACAGCTCACAGTGACTCCTAAGCAACACAACTCCCTTTTACCCTGCTCACAGACAAACTAACAGAAATGCCTCTACATGCAGCCTCCATGGCATTAATGTCTAATTGCTGCTTGGACACTGCTGGGGAAACTTTCAGGAACTATTGCTTGGGTGCAGAGCTGAGCCTGTTGTTTGCTCCTTGTAAGAGAAGTGTCAAGTGAGAGTACTTTGTTAGTATTTTTTGCTGAAAGTTGGTGTTGGTTATGGTTGTTAATTATTCCAACATGCTAAAGAAAGTATTTGTTTCAAGTCTCTAAGCTTTACTTTATTGAATTCACATCTTTTCAGTCCTCTAGTTTTATTTTTTTATCTATTTAATTTAGAGTTTATTCACAATGCAGAAGACTGACCCTATTTAGTATTTAAGGAAAAGGTGTTGTAGTTTCCCAGATATATTGTAAAATATAATATATGATTGGTAAATAGTCTCATAGTATCGAGAGTGCCAGGTTATTTTTAATTATGTTTATAGCACTTGTAATACTTCAGCAGTTTTAGTTCCCTCTGTTTTAAACTTGTTGTATGTGCCTGTAAGAGGCTTACAGAAGCTATTGATAGCTTATTAACATTTATGCAGTGAGTATTTTTCAGAGGGTTGAATTACAAATATATGTTTTTCCTTAGAATAAAAGCAATGGCTGTTATTTTTGTTCTTAGGCTTCATCTTTGAAATGTATCCAGTTCTTGAATGTTTTACTTTCTAATTCTAGTTTCCTACTTGAGAATCCTATAGAAGTTATTAATTGAGATTTTAATCAAGGTTGATGTTTCCCAACTAAGGAAAATCAAGCGATAGGCAAATATATTTCTAAAACTTTGCTTAGCTAGCACAATGCAAGGGGATTGCTCTGACTATAATTGGAGTTACGTTTAAAAATAAAATCTTGATACTTTTCTTGAAGGTTTCCAATTCCTTCAGACTAGATACTGGTATTAATAATATTCAGAATGGTTCTGATTCTCTAATTATAATTAACTGGCGAGAATTTCAGTGCTTTTTTAACCATCTGAAAGAATCTTTCTGGACATCTCCACATCTACATGGGCAAGCTGTAGACAACTTGCTACCAAAACAGAATTTTTTATTACGTTTCAGATTAGAAAAAAGAAAAGGCATAATTTAAATTCAGGTAACAGCCTCCTGCTCTATGAAAACAAGTTGCTCAATTTCTAGTGTGATCAGAGCAGTAGGATGAAAAAGGCTTTAAGTAGTTAATAACACATGCAGTTCCTTACAGTATTTCTGATTTATTTTTTAATTGTTCTGTGTTCTAGCACTAAATCAAATCCTCTTGGAAGGCAAAAGCAAGAAGGACTGATGCTGTTGGGCAGCTCTTGGTTGATTCTCTTCTACTCTAATGAGTACCCCACTTATAGCCTAAAAATTATGATCCTTTGCCAAATGCTGTATCTCTAACCTGGCGTGTCAATGCAATGTGATTTCTAGTTTGCTGGCAGCCTGTCTTGCGCAGAGTAGTTGTAAACAGTGATGCTGGTATTTTTATTGGCTAATTTTACAAGCTGGCATCTGCTGTCAGCGGCTTCATGTAAACACACTCCTGCCACAGCATCTGTTCTGCTGTGTATTGCCCCTACCCTAGTGCTCACATAGAGTTGGGAAGGGAGTGAGATATGCTGGAAACTGGGAGCTGAATAAGGTGCTCAGGCCTTCTCCTAGAACTAGATCTCTGGAAATGGGCTGCTTGAGTAAATTCAAGAGCACTGTTTTCTAAATGGCTTTCAAATCTCCACTTAGTGTCCAGCCCTGCTCACTGGTTGAGCAAACAGATGTTTTCATAGAATCAAAGAATCATTAGAGGTGGAAGGGACCTGTAAAGGCCATCTCATCCAACTCCCCCGCAGTGCACAGGGACACCTACAGCTGGATCAGGTTGCTCAGAGCCCTGTCCAGCCTGACTTTGAAGGTCTCCAGGGATGGGGCACCCACCACCTCTTTGGGCAACCTGTCCTGCTGCTTCACCACCTTAAATGTAAAAACTTTTTCCTTATATCAAGCTGGGATCTCCCCTCTCTCCATTTGAAACCATTTCCCCTTGTCCTATCACAACAGGCCCTGCTGTTCCCCTCTTTCTTATAGCCCCACTTCAGGTACTGAAAGGCTGCTATCAGGTCTCCGCAGAGCATTCTCTTTCCCAGGCTGAACAGCCCCAACTCTGTCTCTCCTCTCAGGGGAAGTGTTCCACCCCTCGGATCATTTTTGTGGCCCTCCTCTGGATGTGCTCCAAGAGGTCCATGTCCCTCCTGTACTGGGGACTCCACATTTGGATGCAGCACTCCAGGTGGGGTCTCACCAGCGCAGAGCAGAGGGGCAGAATCACCTTCCGTGCCCTTCTGGCCACACTTCTTTGGATGCAGCCCAGGATGCGGTTGGCTTTCTGGGCTGCAAGGGCACACTGCTGGCTGATGTCCAGCTTGTCACCCACCAGTACTCCCAGGGCTCTGAGGAATCCTTGCATCCCCCAGCTTGTACTGATAGCGGGGGTTGCTGCGACCCAGGTGCAAGACCTTGCATTTTGTTTTTTTGGAGTTGGGAAATATACAAAGGTGATCGGAATGGTGGACTTCTGCATAACTGGAAGATGATAGTTTTTTGTGAACAAATTTTGACTGAATTGACAGGACTGAGTGGCTAGCCAAATGCAGTGAAGTTAAGATTGATCTCAGAATCCCTATATAACAGATATATATGAACATCAGGAAAGAACAGACTGGTCAAAGAGGAGACTGTTGTGGAGGTAGGTATACATGCGGAGACAAACCTTTGGTCTCAATGGAGAAGATGAAAGGCAATTGTGATGTGCAGTTGGCCAATGAATTATCAAGTTCTATAAGTATAGGAGACTTGACTGATACCAGAGCAAATCAGTGGCAGTGCCACAAAGTCTAGCTTACTATGGTGTCAGGCCAAAGAATGAACAGACCTATGCAAAAACTTAGTTGTATTAAGTGTATGTCATGACCTAGCATCACATCCAAGTCACCCTGTGCATCTCGTTGCTTGGAGCATGTAGTGTATGCAGGATTTTATTCTCTGCTTGTTACCATTAGATTTCCCTGCAGAAGAGGGACGGAAGAGAAATGACAGAAGTTTGTCTTATAGTTTTACTGGGGGTGTTGAGATTTGTTGGGTTTAGAAGCTCACATAAGGACTTGAACAAACCCTAAAAAGCGTAAGTTGCAGACTGGAGAGAGCTGTGTTACTTCATAATCATGGCCTAAGAAGTAGGAGCCTTTTTTCCCATGTTCAGCTGTGCCCAAGTGAGACTTCATGGTTGGTGTAGCTGTCCTTTCAAGATTAGGATTTTTTTCCTAGTCAGTATGTTTCTCTGCCTTCAGTGGGAGGAAAAATACTGAGAAAGTTGCTAATATAAAAATTAAGCATGCTCGCTTTCCCAGAGGTGTGGGCAGACAGGCAGCAGCCTCGTCTTCGTGGATGCTAACATGATGTGAACGTGTTTCCATCTCCTCAGAACCAGAGGAGCCATTTGATCTGCAGGTGCCCAGATCCAGGAGTGGTGATTGTGAAAAGTGTTAATAGGGCAGAGTTTGCTGTAAATGAAATAAAGATCTTGGGGGAGGGAGAATGGATTCACAACACCCACCAGCAACAGAGCATCCCCTCTGCAATGATCACAGCATTTTAGTAAATACTTATCCTCAGTGCAGTTACTCTTGCTGGCCAGGGAATAATTCCTTTTGTGAATCCATGTCTCTTGCAGACACTGATCTGCTTCTCTGAGATGAGCTCTGTGTATTTTCTTTATAGTCCCTTTTTGTTTGGGGGACCTGTCCAGAGAGGAGGGATTGTGAATTCAGTGCTTTTCTGGAAACACAGAGTTTGCTTTGCAATAACTACAACTTATTTGGGCCAGAAAGAGCAAGCATGCAAGTGATGGGTCAACTGGCTAGGAGATTTCCAGCAAGACAGAGGTAGATTTGCATGTCCTTCTGTTCTGATTCTTCCTTCCCTTGTAAATGCCTTTTAAAATCTTTTATTACTGCGTGGGTGGAGTCACATTTGTCACTTAAAATGTGACAAATGAGCTTGTTGCACTGGTTCTGAGCATGTGCAGAAATACCATAGCCTTACAAAAATGTTCTTTGAAATGTGTAAGGGGCTTGGATACTGTGGATATGAAACAGGATTGAAAAGACTGATGCTTGATTTAAATACTCTCATCTGCATAGCATGATGCATGTCTAAGATGGGATACATTCTGAGACTGTTATTGTTCAGTGACTAGTTCCTGGACTCTAATAATGCATTGACCAGAAGCTGTACGAAGGTTGAGCATTCAGTAAAACTTTATGTAAATGGCCTGATAATGACTTCTGTTCAGCTTGCTCATTTCGTTATTTGCTGCTGTATGTAGTTTCACTGCATAAAAGAGCTATGCAATCAGTGCATCTGTAATGGTTTTATTAAAGTTTAAATGTTTATACCAGGCTCAGTATTTCCTGAAGTAAATGTGTTTGGGTGACTATTGCACTCTGGGTAAAATGTCTGTTTTGTGCCCTAGACCAGAGACCCATTACAAGTTCACATTATGAAGTATTCTGCTCTAGGCTACAGCTGTAATCTGATTGCCACTCCTCCTTCTACTTGCTGTGCATGTGCCCCCACCTCTTTCACCTCCTGATTGAATGAAATGGTAATCACCTACTCTTCTGTTTAGCCAGGGGCAGAACTAAAACCAGAAAACAGAGGCGATAGACTATGGGAGTGTGCACGTGGGCAGGCAGAAGTAGGAGAGGATAAACTGAGTGGGGATTAAGCGAAGGTGCCAAAGCCCAGACCTCTTAGAAGAGACAGAAAGAGGAATGAAGTTCAGATAGCAAGAAGGAGAAGCTATAAAAGGAGAAATAACTGGTAATGAGCTGCCAGCTCTTATTTATAGCCATCTCATGATGCAGATGGTGTTTACGCTGCAATACTGTCCAGTACGCTGGTAATACCTCAGTGAGAACTGGGAGGGTTGCGGAGAAACTGGCTCTTTGTACAGGGGTGAGATTAGGAAAGCCCAAGTCCAACTTGAAATGAATCTGGTAAGGGATGTCAGACATAACAAACAATTATATGAGGTAGGTGACAAGAGGAAGACTAGAATAAATGTGGACCTGCTGCTGATGACCCAGGGGATCTGGCGGCGCAGGACGTGGGGAAGGCTGAGGCACTAAATGCCTCCTTGGCCCCACTCTCTACTAGTAAAACTGGTCTTCATGAACCCCAGGCCCTAGAGACTGGGGAAAAGTTTAGAGCAGGGAGGATGTGTCCTTGGTGGAAGAGGATCACGCCAGAGAATACTGGAGCAAATTGGATTTAGGTAAGTCCATGGGCCCTGACAGGATGCACACGATTGCTGAGGCAGCTGGCAGATGTCACTGCAAAACCATTCAATCTTTGAATGATAATGGTGATCAGAAGTGCCCAAGAACTGGGGGAGAGGAAACGTCACTTCTATCCACAAGAAGGGAACCACAGGCTGGGTAGCTTCACTTTGATTCCCTGGGTAGCTGATTGAGCAGTTATTCTGGGAATGCTTCTGTGCACACAAAGGCTATCAATAGCCAGCATGGGCTCACCAAGGGGAGGTTGTGCTTGACCAACTTGGTAACCTTACAGGATGAAATGACTGGCTGGGATTTCAGTGAGACTTCTGGTACTCACTCCCGTAAGATCCTCAGAGAAGCATGAGCTGGGTGAGCTGACAGTGAGGTGGACTAACAGCTGGCTGAATGGCCGGGCCCAGAGGTGGTGTTCAGTGGCACAAACATCTGTTGGCATAAATAGAGGTGTTCCCAGAAGGGTCAGAACTGAGACTGATCCTGTTTAGTGTCTTCATTAATGAAGAAGCTTTTCCTAGTAACAAACAGAAAGCTGGCTGGAAGGCTTGTCTCTTTATGGCAACTAGGCACTCAAGTTTGGAAGCTGTGTATAAAAGGCTGCTGCTTAGGGTTGGTTTTTTTTTTTTTTTTGCATTTTTTGCTTTTTTTTTTTTTTCTTCCCCCAAAACCTAACACAAAGTTTTTTAGTAATATATTTTGTTTGCTTTCAGATTGTTTCTTCACTTACCCCATCCCAAAGTCGAGTGACAATGCATACACGTGCATTGTATGTCACCAGGCAATATTTGGGCCACAATTTGTCTCATCAGACAGTCTGTCACAGAAAGCTGGTCCCAATCCCACCTCGTCTCTCTGTTATTTAAAACTATTAGAAAGTATACATGCAAATATATATATTTACACTTGCTGAAGCATTTCTCCATGAGGAGACATTGGAGGTTTGCAAGTAAAATATCTGAGTTTGAAACACAAGGCTTACCTAATGGCACACCTTGAACACTGCAAAGAAAGCAGAGAAATAAATATGCTCCTGTGTTTTAAAAACAGTTGCAATTAGCTGATGGAAAGGACTCAAAGGCTATAGCTGTGATCCAGATGCCATCTCTCAAGAACTCAAATGAATGTGTTGGCAGCTGAAATTGCTAAGCATTTGCAAGTATTTGAGATATGAAGTGACTGACAATGATGTTATTTATTTAGGAAATCATTAGGGGTAGATTGAAATAGAGAAGTTAGCAGCTCTGCTTGCAGGAGTGAGGCGAGATGAAATGGATTTGCTGTTCTCAATGATCAAAGAATAGATGCAGTTGGCCTTAGTGTGCAAAACAGGGCAGTATCTTGAGCTAACAAAACTAGTCTGCCCATGATCAAAGAAATTCAGAGTAGCCATCCAGATTACCCCTGGAGATTCAAGAAGGTATTACTGACCTTATGAAACATAGTTCAGGAAGGAACACAGTTCAGGATAGCACTGTATGCAGGAGATTAATGTACTTCATTATTAAATGATACATTAATATAGTGATTTTCATCATTATATCCATTATTGTTTGTACCTTGAGCAAATGTGCATTTAATGAGTGAAGCACTGGATGTGAACCCTTGAACTACACTAATGTCCGTACTTGCTAGCATAGATCCTGATCCAAAATGACATGCTGGAAAAGGAAAAGTGAGAATGAAGAGCAAATGGATGCTTTAATGGCTTTTGAGCTCAATTCAGGTCTGCCACACACCTTCGGTGTGACCTTGAGTGAGTTACTCAAGGGCTAGGTTTTCACAAAGCACTTCAGTGCCTGCAAACATATCCAAGTAACTTGTCCACGTTTGTGCAGTGACTACTAAAGCTCCTCACCAAGTGTCTTGGAGAGATAAGCCGGTTCCTCTTCAGATCTGCTGATTCTTATTGATACTAGAATAAGATCATTTCATTAATATTTTAAGGACATTGTCGCTGATCTAGAAGAGCCATAATCAATTCAGAAATCTTTATCTGCGTCTTGAACATCTCTTCTGCTTCTATCGCTCTGTACAGGAGTGGTAACACTGCTCTCCCTAACAGGGGAGGGTTGGGAAGATGGATTCAAGAGCGTGAGATGCCGAGCAATCACAGTTCGCGGATGTGCGTAAATAGCTTACGATGAAAAATGTGGAAGTGAGTCCATTATTAAATTTATACAGGGCTAACAATGTAATCAAATTAGCCTTTGCACTTTCCCCTGTGCTCTGCTTTCTACATTAGAATATCTCCATAAATCTCTTCAAAGCCATTTCATTTGTTCCCTTTAATGCTCTCCTGGTGTGATGCAAAGAAACACCTCAATACTTGGCAAGTAGTGGGTGGGCTGCAAGTGCTGCCAGCTGTATCTGCTGCTATGCCTGGTGCTCACCAGTGTCACTTGGATTATTCTGACCAATCTAATCTAGATTAGCACATGCAGTGATCCCTGTTGAGCCTTTGCTCACAGTTAGGCAGTGTGATTTTAACACCTAGGACCTGGCTCCATGGGGTCACGACAGCACAGCAATAGAAGGGAATAGTGACACAGCATCTGCAAACAGCAGCGTGTGCTGCCAGGCCGAGGGCATTTTACCAGGACCAAAGGCCACTGATGAAAGGCTCCAAAAGGCCAGGCTGAAATGTCAGGCTTTCTCTAAGCCTTTCCTCTCTGAAACAAATATTCATGTTTTTCCTGTGGATTTTCATGGCTTAAGATCTAATTTCAGGCTGTAAATGAAATGAACAGATTTTCCTAAGTGCTCAGTTGCCAGCAGCTCCTGTGTTTTGTAGGGGGTCGGAAAAGAAAAATTGGTGCTGAGACCATAAAAGTGATTGGGTTTTGAACTTGCAATGGCAATGGTTTATTTACCACTTGCTCATTTTTCTTCATGCAAATACTGGTTTGTTAGTTAACACCTTTCTCTGCACTGAAGTATGAAGACGTCAGCGGCGCCTGAAGGGCACAGTCACTGAGATACCTCATCTGGCCAACGGGTGGCCCACCTGCACTTGATGTTCAACTTTCCTGTCCCTGCTGATCCCTGGTACTGAATTCTCTATTGCCTGCTGGGGCTGCTTACTGGTTTCTGCACTTCTACACAGACTGCTGTGGAGTTTCTTGAACATACTCGTTTTGTGTCAAAACTGTACTTGCGGTCATGGTACAAATCCAAATCTATCTGCTATGCAAAGCTGCTTACTGCTCCCAGATTCCTTCTGCTTTTAATATGCATTTTTGAATGGAAGGCAGGTCTTCTGTTTCAAGGGGTTTGTGAGGCAAAACAAAAAACAAAATTAAAAAAAAACAAACAGTAATTACTAACTTTCATTAGGGTGTTCCTTAAAGGTGTCATCTTCTCTGGCTCGTTTGGGAAAAAAGACTTTTCGAAGGAAAATCCTTATTTGCCTAACTAATTAAAGAGTTTGTTGTATTACAGTGGGGCTTCTATTCCATTAATGCCATGAAGGCATGACCTTAGTGGCACTGTTCACACTTAAATTTAAAGTATGAAATTGAATATTTTCTCAGATAGTGGTGCTAGTGAATATGAGGATGCAATAAATATTACACCCCTACATTCCAGCAAAGGATAAGGATACAAAGAATGCATTTGGTTGGCAGTTGTGGGTTCCCAAAATAATCTGAAGGATAAACTCATTTATTGTTTCAGTGCATCCTGTTGATAATAGGATAAACAGTACACCAGCGAAATGAATTGGCAGTGCAGTATCAGAAGCTGGTCAGAACACAGAAATGATGCAAAAGAAATTACATATGTGATAGAGAAATGAAACTGATCTTGGAAAAATGAGCCTTTGCCTATCTAAGGGAAATAATCAGAAATGCACTAACTCAGAAGATGACTGGTTTAAAAAAATAGTTTAAATTACGTGTAATGGCTGACAGCAAATTAGATGTGAAGTGGCAAGGTACACAGGGCAAAGCTGTCATTTTCTGACACCATACGCAAAAGCATTTTAGAGCTAGTTGCTTATTATGGCTTTAGTATGATTATACTTCTGGGCAAACTGTGATGAGAGATGTTGGGAAAACTGGAGGGGGTTTGGAGTATGACAGTATTACTAACACTAGAGGAATGACTCAGGAGAAAAATATAAAGGATGAAATACAGAACTTAGCTAAGCAATTATTAAGAGGGTATATACTGTTTGCAAAAGTGGAAAGGCATAAATGTCAGGGGCAGAAATGAGTTAATGAGATGCAGGAAGAACAACTTGAAATTAATACAAAATGTGGGGACAAATGGCATGAGCCCAAGCTGGATTAGTTTCCTGAATAGCTTGAGACCCCCACCTTGTGATTTTTATAATGATTCTGTCCAAAGCTATAAAAGATATCCTCCTTGGTAGGAGATAGGAAGGGATCCCCTCAGAATGCCCACCATCTTTCTAATTACTCAGCTTTTTAAATGCACTGATGTTGGTGAACACTGGACTGCATAAAATGCATAAAGTTGCAGAAGGGGGTGNTTTTTTTTTTTTCATTTTTTGCAGTACTCAGTGTCAACCTGCGAAAAGAGAGCTGGTTTTCTACTGGAAAAAAAGGCAGCTATGATGCAACCTTGAACATGGTGGCTGTTCTTAAATAGGTTACAAACCATACAAGGCTCATCTCAGAGTTTCCTAGAAAATTAAGATGTCACTAACATATCATCTGAAACGCCCTTAAATTATAAGCCTGCCAGTCCAAGCAGCAGTTAAGGACTGTCAAATAGCAGCTGAAAATGGGGAGCAAACAAGTTTGTGACATGAGATTGTGATCAGAGACTCCTCTTACCCCTTAGTCTGTGGAAGCTCCCATCAAGCTTGGCCTTTTGTTCTTTGTCATGCGATCCTTTTTAAAATGTGAGCAAGGTGCTGTTTCTGAGGATGTTTTTCTGCTTTCCTTTGATTTTTGAGGCACAAAACTTAGCAATGCTTCATGGAAAAGCCCTAGATACGAGTATACCACATGGGGCTACTCCCAGCCTCAGTCTGATGCAGGGCTGAGGTCAGACGTTCTTCATCATGACAATTTATCATTGCCAAGCAGCTTTATGCTGGGGATCATCTGATGGCAAACCTCAGTTCCTTTTGAACTACAGATTAGGAGGGCATTTGAGTAGCAAAGATCTGATCCACTGCTGTAAACAGATGCGTGCCGTGCCTTTCATTTTGCTGGCGACTTCAGTTATGTACTTCATGTTGTAAAGCAAAGCCCCTTCCTTGTCCTCCTGGTGGCAGTAAAAATGTCGAATAGCTGGTGAGGTACGGAATCCTCGTGCATCAGGAGGAAACGCTTTTGAAAATAATATGCATGATACAGTCCAGAATGTTTATATTTTGGCAGTAGCTGAGGTTCATACACTGTGCAAGGGCACAGGGAAACATGCTGTCTAGCTACTGTATGAGTAAAAAATGACAATGCCACTCTACAGAGCTCTGTGTCATCAGAAGTTCCTGGTTAAAGCCTGAGTGCATGGAAACTGGGCATTTGGGTCTCCTAATATTGTCTGTATTTGGGATTTCATAACCTGCAAGCTGTTTGGAGCTCTGAACATGAAACTTAACCTGTGGAGAGAGACCCTTGCTCAGAGTATTTTTGCAGGTACTCAGTCTTCAGTTACTGCCTTTTGAACACGAACAAACAGGCCAAAATCTTGGCCCTGGGGAAGTGAAAGATAGAATTCTAACTTCGATAGGGTCAGCGTGGCCTTTTGAAATGCGATGATTTAGACAAAGCTGAAATGTGGCCGTCAGCCTGACAGGTAGCTGAGGAAGGCTGGTGGTGGCGGCACTTTGAAATTTGCCTCACAGCGTGGTGAAATGGAGGAGGCACCGCAAGGTCATCCTCGAACTCCGAAGCTTAGCATGTACGTAGCTCAGTTCTGTCTTCCTTCACTTATCTGGCTCTGGGCTCCAGAAGGCAACTGACCCAGGTGAATAAACCTCCAGCAAGTAAGTTCTGGTATGTTTTCTGTTTGTTCATTTGTTTGTAGGAAGATGGAGTGACAACTGAGGCCCTGTGTTGACCAACACTCAACAAAAACTTTCGCCAAGTCATCTGGCAATGAAGGATTCAAGGCTGTGCCCTGGCAGCAGCCTCAGAAAGGTAAAACATACCTGAAAACAATCTTTCAGCTGCCAGCCACGTATCTGCTCTAACATCAGCTTGTGGTATTTTTGTCCGACTGGATGGCGATAACCCTTCCTCTTAGGTCTGCTGTGAAACCGCAGCTCTGCGGACCAAGACGAGGGGAGCACGAAACCGTGGCGGGGGGCGACTGCACGGCCCGCGGCCGGGGGGGAAACCGGGGGCTCTCGGGCCGGGGCCGCCCCTCAGG
>VXAV01001461.1:522168-598653 GCA_013399715.1 Alectura lathami | reverse complement strand
CCTAAGCATGTGTTCAGCTTTCCAGCGGGGGTACTTGCAGGCTGTCAGACCGGACTTTTTTCTTTTCCTCCCCTGTACCTGACTTGGGCACTGCGTGAGGCTTTTTGTGGTTATTTTCTTGCATCCCTGGGCAAGCTGTAATGTGAAAGCAATGGATGGAGAAGTTCAGCGTCCTGAAGGGATGCCGGCTGCTGATGGCAGTCGGGTTCTGTGATGCACAGCAATTATTTGTGCAACTCCTTTAGAGGGAGGATGTATGCAAAGGGTGGGGAGGGAAAGCAGCCACCAGAATTTCAAAGATGTGGCCTGAGGTAATGAGCGAGCTGTAATTTATTTTGCAGTGTGCAAATAATGCCAGTCGCAGCTTAAAAAAAAAAAAAAAAAAAAAAAAAAAAGTACAGAAGCAGGGGAAAACGCTGCTCTTCTGTGCGCGAGGATGTTAATTGTCAGGGAGGCACACTGATTTGGGCACTGAAGGAAATGGCTTTGGCTCTGCCTTGGGGTGGGACGGTGGTGGGCCCAATCCTTCAGCCCAGCACCGTTCTGGATGATTTCACCCAACAGAGCGACGGGCAGGAGCCTGCTTCCCAGGGGCTCTCCCCTTTGAGGCACAATATCCTGGTGTGGTGCTGAGAGGTGCTCTGAGCCCTGGCTCGATGCTCCTTGCACAATCCCGATAGTACTGCTGAAGTCAATGGGACCGCTCCCCGAGCGGAGAGATGCCTGCACGAGCGGGCAGGCAGCGTAGGAAGAAGGGCTGGAAGGGATTAGGGAAACTGCTGAGCAAACTGGTGTAGCGGCATCTTTACAGGGAGCTTGCAGGGGGATGTTACAGTAATGATCAGCAGCATGAGTGTTTCCCTCACAGTCTCTCTCCTTCTGCTTTTCTGACTGCTGCTTTCTAATTTCTGTCCCTTCGGTAACGGCAAAGCTGAAAGCCTGCTGGTAGGAGGGGTCTGACTGCGGACTTGAACTTAGTAACTGCCGTCCTTCGCTGCTGGGAGACTTATTTGTAAACAAGCATTATTTGACAAGTGCTTCTCACAGCACGTCTCCTTCCCCAATTATACCCAGCAGCTCTGCTTCTGGGAACGTGGAGCCGAGCGCGTGAGCAGCCTCAGGCGCTGAAGTCCACCCGCCTGCCTGTGTGCCACTGCCACTTGTCACCGGTTTGGGCTTGGAAAGTTTGGTTCGGCTGCTTCTGGGCTCTGCAGAGAGAGAGACCCTCACCTGGGGTCAATTCTCCTGTTCAGCTGACTGGCAACTTTGCTTTTGCTCATCTCAGACCTGCGGATATTTTCGGAAGTTGTTTGCATTGGTTTTCCTGGGTTTTGCTGTTATCCCTCATTCTGCTCAGCAGGGTTAAAAAACAACTTGCTATATTGGCACATAACACATATGTAGTTGCACAGAGGCCGGTGAATTCTCATACTTACTATTTTCATAAACTCTATCACGTTTCTTGTTTCTCTAAACCTGACTGTGATACACAGTGGCATTGTAGGATATGTAGATAAGATATGTGCAGTTAACAACTCGCTGTGCCCGGGTTCCTGTTTTACCCTCTAGTGGAGAGAGGCTTAGGGGAAGGTGCTTTAAAAACGTAGGCTAAGATTTGGAAGGGGAAAAAAGTAAATTCAGTGCTCAGGTTCTGTAGCCTGGAAATAGCTTTTTGAAATTGCAGCCGGGTTTCAGAAGCTCCTGCCGTTTTTATGGGGAAGTACCGGGTGCTCAGCCAGTATTGGAAACGTTCGTTAGATGTCTCTAGTTACAAACTGTAGAGTGTGCTTTGGGGAAACTGCATTAAATTTACTAAGCTTTACTGTGAAAGGGAAATAAAAAATAATTTTTATTTCAGTTGCTTTGTCTCAAACCATGTATTAAGAGCAAAACACGCTGTGAGGGATGAAGGCTCAGTGCTGTTTCACTTTTCAGGTATTGTTTAGCCGTGATTTGTAATTCTTTAGCAGAGTTCATTCATTAAAATCAGGGGTTTCCTTCCTCCCATTGACTGGTTTTACAAATTCAGAAACCTGTCACAATGAAAATATTACAGGTAATTTTGAAATGCCAGCGTTTCACAAGTGGCTTATTGCTTTCAAGTGCATTGCCTATGAAAATGTGTAGGGAACTGCTGCCCTCGAGTTACCATTGTGTTTGAATGAACACACAGCTTTCCAGAGAAACAAAGTACATTTGGGTATTGTGGTAACAATCAGAAATCATTGCTTCAGCCTGGGAGGGGGGAGGCACTGTTGATACTGTAATTACCTGGATTATGTATTTATGGTAGCTGTGTAATTTTGAAGAAACAGTGTGTGTGAACCTGAATAGGTTTCCTGTGTGGGCCCCGTCTCTTTTTTTTTTTTCTTTCTTCTGGCAGCAACTTCTGGCCTGTCACAGGCACGACAGACTGCCCTGAAATATACGAGTGGGTGTCCTGCACCTCCTTTAGTTTAAAAATGCAGGTTTTAAATCATTCTGTTGTAAGTGCTAGGGCTTGGGAAGTGGCTTTTATAAATTATTTATGTAAAATACAGAATGAACGAAGGAATTGTCTGAAGACACACAGCCCACGCCCCCTGTCACCCCAAACTTCAGCATGATTTGTTGTGTGTGGATTTGGATTGGTTTGTGGGTCTCATGTGGAAATCACCCGGATGACCTTAGAAAGTGTCATGTGGGCAGATTTGTGAAAGAATGGGGCAGGCTACATCCTCTGATTGCTTGTCACAAAGCAGCTCAGAAATGTGCAAGCATAATTGTCATTAAATAAAAAATATGTTTGATTTCTAGGGCTTGCAGCATAAGGGAGGGCTGCTGAGGGGGTGCTGTTACAGGGGGTTCTGTTAGAGCAGCTGGAAAGAAATGACATTGACTTAGACACAAACGTGAGAAAGGCAAAGTGTGCATGACTCCATAATGTTTCGTTTGTTTCAGGGACTTAAGCTGAAGAGTAGCCTTTTCGTCTTAAACTGCTTTTGATCCTCCTCCTCTGAATTCCTGTGGGGGCTTCTGAAGCTCAGTTTATCCTTAACGTATCATTTCTATTTTGAAGAAATGAATAGATGAGTCCAATTAAAGGGGTGGGGCTCGTATAGGCAAAACTAGCGGAAGGCTGTAATTTGCAGATTATTTGTGACAGAGTCTGGGATGAGCCTACCTGTTCTGAATGTGGTGGCTTGAGTGGTTTTTGTTTCATGTTGACGTGTAGTTTCTGTCATGGAGCACTGGATAATGATATTTAGGTGTAACATCTCGATGTTCATCATTCATCAGCAAATGAAGTCCTTTTCCAAGGAGTTCTTGATGTGTTTAGTAGGAGCGGGTGTGAAAATACCCTTAGTTTTCCTGTCAGTCTGTTTCACTTGGTCTAATGCTTTCGGTGAAAATAGATGTTTGAGAGGTTTCTTGCTTACGTTGCTCCTAATAGCTTAGCTTTGTACATTTTGCGCTCACGCAGCTGTTGGATTTTTTGCAGTTCTGTAGGTACAGCGTACAGTCAGCGTGCACATGCGATGTGTTTGCAGAATGGATAATCTTGGACACCTTTCAGTCTGCTCAGTGGTGTTTTGAGGAGGAATTTATTCTTTTTGTGTGTTGGAACTGTTCCTTACATGCTTTCCATAAGAGCACTGTGTAGCATCGGTGCTGTGCATTTATTTTGCTTATAGGAATGATCCCATTAACTTTTAAATTTACTGCAGTGGAATTACTGGAATGAGGAGGGGCAACTCATGTCTAATGGTCTTTTTGGGATCAGCCTGATGTGATGTATGGCTTTTCAAGGGGTTTAGAATGACTCAATCATGATTTTATAATGGAAACTACTATCCTTTTGACAGTAGAACAGCATTTGAAATGCAGCACTTTCAAATATATGACTAAAAGCATTGCTGCCTAATGACACGTGATTTAAAAAGAGGGGAATAAACAATAGCTAAAATTGACTACAATACAATACCTGGTTCCTTTTGAGGAATATTTAAAAACTGTAATAAATAGTGGGAAAGCTGGCAAACTGTCTTAAAGAGAACCGCCGACAGACCGTCAGCTTACAGCATCATAAATGTTGACACCGTAATTTGATGTATGAGGCAGCTATTTGCAAATCAATTTACAGATAGGTAAACTGACAGGTACCATGGGGGAAAGGGAACGGTCACTGGGCTCGGCTGGCAGCTTCTTCCCCCTCCTCCCTTACCTCTCCCGCAGTTACCCAGCATTTTGGCCTCACTGCACAGTCCGTCCCCTCATCTGTTCTGTTTCTGCGAAATGAGAAAACAAAATCTCACCAATAAGGCCATGTATATTCCTTGCAGTAAATACAAAATGCGTTTTGAAGCAAGCAATGGGAGGGTGGGAGCAGGATTCTGTAAAATGTTCCGTAAGTTGCAAAGCCAGGATGGTTTATGGTGTGGTGCCTTGCTCTCTGATCTAGCCAGGTTCACACGTTTTGGCTTTGAGGATTTCCATGTTGCAGAAATCCTTGTTTCCACCGTGCATGGAACTAGTGCAGAGTTCTCAACCTGAGGAAGAGTAACTGAGTGCTGGTGCTGGATCCTCCTGCATTTTGGGTCTCACACAGAAGTGGGGCTGCTAGACCCCCAGTCTTTCTGACTTGGGGTAGAAAGTAAGTTTTTACCCTTCCATCTCTGTACGCGTGCAGGAATGTATATTCTTGAATAGAGATAAACCTCCGTCATTGCTAGGGGATGTCAGGGGAGTGAGACCCTGCCCCAGAAGAAGAAAGCAAGTTTTTTTAATGATTCTTTAAAAAAATATTCTCACTTTTGAGGAAATAGATCTAAACCTGTACATGGTTCAAGGGCAGAATGGGATATCAAAAAGAAAAATGCACAGTTTGTTTTGTAGGCACTGAATTTCTGTTATCACGTGCTTGCTTCTGTGGGAGGAAACTCGGACTGCTATCCATTAAAAAGGTTAAAAAGAAAAAATGAACTTATTGTTTATAGTAAAACAGGTAAAAGCAGAATTGAAATTTCTGCCCCAAGTGTGCCTTGTCACTACCATAAGGGTTAGTGAGCTAGGGGGTCTGATTTCAATCGGGGTGGGCTTGCACTAGATACTTATCTTTACTCAGGCGTTGTTGGCTGAATGCATGGTAGTACTGTGTTAATGACTGCAGCAGAATGAGCAGTTGTTTAAGAACTTATTCCTTACTGACCTTATTTTCTTTGATTTCTTTGGTAAAATTGCTGTGTGTCTAAAGTAACAAGTCTTTATTCTTTGAAAATACATTTTATATTTAAGATGTCTCTGAATTTTTGGGACAAACACAACAGAGATATGACTTTTCCTCTGCTTGTCCCTCACCCTGCTCTCTGCGGACGTGGAGGTGGCAGGTTTTATTGCAGTGACTGTTTGCTGCTCCAGCACCTCTCATGGCCAGCTGTATTGACTGACTTGAGCACTGGCTCTCAGTAGCTCAAATCTCTGTGGGGATTTATTACTCTCCTAGTTGTCTTTTTGAACCTATTATTATCGCTTGCAGTCTCAGTCCTGGTATTTCCTCTGGCTTTGGTCAGTGCAGTATCTGAGTCTCTCCAAAGGTTTAAGGCTCTTATCCTCCTGGAGGTGGGAAGCAATTATCCCTCTCTTCCGTCAGGAGGCCGATGGGGGGGGGACGGGAGCACCGCTGCTCGCAGCCCTGCAGCACTTGGCTTCTGAGTTCGGGAGGTGGGGGCAGGCTGCCCTGAGCTGTGCATACGGGCACAGCCTTCCACTCCTTGTGAATAGGACTAAGGATACTTTGGGCTAGAAGAATTGTGGTGGGAGCATTCAGCGTATACTGCGACAGCTTTGCTTGGTGGTGGAAAACACTACCCTTTTCTTTCCCTCGTGGTATTTGAGCTGTGCAGGAGGTATGCAAGGAAGACTTTGGCCAGCTTGAGTTGCTCGGGTGAGCATTAGCTGGCGAGGTGAGAGAGATCTCCTGGAGAAGGTGATGTAGCAGGTACTATCGTGGCAGGTTGGGGAGCACCTCTGTGGGCAGGTCTGGCAGCCCTGAGGGACAGGGCAATTCCCGTCCCTCTTCTTCCCCCTGGTAAGCTGCTGAGCAGAACAAGGAGTGCCTGGGGGTGCTGGTGGGCAGGAGACGGATTTTGTTCTGGGGGTTAAGAGCTACTTGCAAGCAGGTATTTTCAGATGTGCTGTTTGGAATTGAGGTATGTAAATTCCTTGGGATATACTCCAGGTCCCCCAGGGAGCATACAGCAGAGAGAATAGGGCCTTGGGGTTGCAGGCTTTCGTGCCAACTTCCTCACTGCAGTGTGGTGGGCAGCACATTGTTTTGCCAATGTATTAACTCCTTGGTTCTCTAATTTGGATCGCTTACTGTAAGGAAGAATTCAGAGCAACCAGTTAGAACTTCGTATTTCCCTGTGGGAACAGTGAAACATTTGGGAGTAAGTTAATTATTCAGAATCAGCGGTGTGCATTTCGTGATGTTTCTGGGTGAACTTGTGTCAATTTCTGTTTCACTGTGAAAACAGTGAAATTACTTGAAGTGGACTGCATGCTAGTCTTTATCTTCTCCAAAATCCAGTCATTTCAGTTATCCATCTTGGCTTTACTGATGTTCATACACAATGTCTTCCTGAAGTGTGTTGGCAATCTGCTCTTCCCACTAGCAACCTCCACCCTCTTCTGCAATAGAAGGGATGAACTGTCAGCCCCCTGAAAAGCCAATAGATCATCCTGAACGTTTTTTTGCTCCCAAATGCTATCTAAGCATTATGTCAGTTCCTTTTTTTCTACTTGAGTGGACTCAGTGGCAGCAGAGTAGTCATTATTGTCAACAGGAAGGCTTTATTGGTGCTGGACACTGAGGTCTTGCAAGTCCACTGGTAGTGGAAGCTGACAGCCTTGACAGCTCTGGATGTGTCTGGTGAGTTTCTTTCCTCTTGTTGTATCTAGTTATGTGCGTAACAGGATTTGATGCCCGTGTCTTTGAGGACTCCTTTTAAGGACAGAGATCGAGTTGCTTGTAGTTGGCGATGTTCTGAATTAGGGCAGGATGTGAGATTTCATTTCAGAACTGCCAGCAGGTTGATTGCACTGGGAATCTGTTGGGATTTTAGGGCTTCGCTTTGTGCGTGCTTAACGAGGAGCTTGCTGTAAGTAGGGCTGTGTTTTGCCTTCAATGGAAGCTTCTTTCCTGTTGCCAATGACAGAGCAGTAATAAGCCAGAAGGTTTGTCCAAAAATCTGTGCCACAGGCAGTCCGGAGAGATGCTGTTGTGTTGGTACGGTGTTGTTTCCAGTGGGGCTGGGAACATTTTACTGGCTTCCTCTCATTCTTCACACTGAAAAATTTCAATTAAATGGTGATTTTAGTGGGAATAGGGGAGGAAAAAAAAAAAAAAAAAAGCAAACCATACTGGAAATTAAGTTTCCAGGCACTTTGGTGTCAACTTAATAGCCTTCCTGATTGCTTCCACTGTTATGGATGGTGGAAGAGCAAATGACTTCCTCTTGTCTTGAGCACAAATCCATGTAAGAGAAATACCTTCAGTTTCCTATTTGTTTTACTGGGTCCAGTAAAACAGAAGTGAGCTTCTGATCCCGCACCCAAGTGCTATGGCCAGTGCTGTGCCTGTGGAAAAAATGCAGCCAACCCAAAGAACTTTTACAAAGGGCGGTATCGCACCCCTTGTAAACAGTATGCTTAAACAGCAATTACCTGGTATTTTTTGCATTATGTCTGTAAAATTTTCTGGCTGATGTTATGATTGCATTTGTCCATCTGGCCTTAAAAACCTATGAATTTGCAATGCAGAGTCTAACGTTTTGGCACTTGGCTATAAAAGGGAATCATGAGAAATCTAAGAGCAGAACATAGCCAACATAATAAAATATAAATCTGCAGTTAATATTAGTTTGCGAGTTCATTAAGCAGTGTATTTTTTCTTCCTCCAGTGGGCTATAAATAATAGGTACTGCTACAGCTCACACTCTGCTGTAGCTGCTTGCCACTGATGGAAATGTTTCCAAGGTTCTTGCCTGCTTGTTTTTTGTCCGGACTCAGTGTAGCTAATTAATACAAAACATCTGCTCCCCCATGACTTCGATTTCTTACAGGAGTTTATTTTTTTTCATTTGTTTTTGCTTTCTTGGATTATTTTTAACTGTCAGTCATTGAAGCGCCTTGGATTTATACTTTTTGAAGAAATACTTGGCACAACAGGGAAAACAGTTGGAAAATGAATGGCAACAATACTGCAATAAATCCAGCGAAGATTTATGAAGCAGAAAAACTTTGACTCATGATGATGAAGAGTCCTCTGCAGTCCATGTGTCTTGGTAGTGCTGTGAACTCCAGGAGCGCAGGAGGAAGGATGGAGAGGTATGCGGGGTAAGGAGAAACCAGCTCTGCTGCTGCTGATGAGTTTGGCAGCTATGCCCCCTGCCTTGGGCTGGAGGAGGGAGGAGGAGTGCAGAGGTGCAGGGCTTGGTGGAGAGCCTGTGGTGTGGTTCAGGAGGCCCCCTGATGGGGGCTCAGTGCAGAACGCTGCCGTCGCATCTTGTCATGCACCTTGACCCCCCATCCAACGGAGCATTTCACCTCATGCTTAATTTGTAGTGTGTGAATATTCTCATGAGAGTTTTCTCACGGGTAGTTTAAATGGAGTTGCTCTCACAATCTCTGAGTGTTGGGTCAGAGCTGGGGCTACCTTGATTTAGCTCTGACCTCTTTGTGGGTGGCTACGTCCTGTGGAGCGCTATGCAGAGTAGGCCAGGGGCTGCAGGAGTAGCTGTGAGGATGTAGGAGCACTTATTGGATTTGCACCTTTTTTCATACAGGAGTTCAGACTTGGGTTACTGAAAATGATGTTCAGATTCTGATGGAATTCATAACAAATGCATTAAAGCAGTGCTTTGTTTCAGGTTTTTTAAAACCAAACCACTTTCAAATACTTTCCTTTAAAAATGTCCTACTTATGAAATCATGTGATGTTTCGAAATATTTATGAGGGCTTTAAGTGAAGGTTTCTTTACTCTTGCTTATATTGTGATGGGGTATTGATTTGGTCAAAGAGGATATTTTTTCCTCCTGCTTTAGTTGTATTTCAGTGAAATAATAATAATAAAAAGAATCATATGCCTTCCAGCTTCATGGTATAAACTCTTGTCAGTTCATGATGTCCTGAGCCTTTTGCCTGTTCTAGAGTGATTTCTCATGAGCAACTTCACTAGGGTATGCCCTGTGGTAAACCTTTGCTTGCAAGAGTTAAGAACAAGACTGCTGTGGTGTTTGAGAGTTTGTGGGAGATTGACTCAAAGGCTATTGCAACCCAGAAGAGCCAAATCTTTCATATGTGTGCAGAGGCTTTTCCCCAGTGTGAGCCATGAATGTATTTCTGGCAGATCCTTGGATGCCAGAATGGCAGGAGGATGTGTGGCTGGCAGGATTAGCATGCAATGTTTTATCCTTTTGGTGGGGATTTTTGTTCTTCAGGTTGTTTTCTTTCCCCGTTTGAGGCGGGAGCAGAGCAATTGAAACTGCTTCAGCTGATCCTGCTCCAGACCAGAGCCAGAGGAGCCATCTCACTTACGGGGTGTGACCGAAGTCCATGAGTTGGTGGCTTCAACTTCAGGCATCGTGCTGTTGCGATAGACCTGCCCTTCTTTCAGCTGTGCAGTCCAGTGCTGCCACATGGCATTGTGTCCTAGGTGGCCACGTCAGATGGGATGCTCTGCTGCGTGGGTGGATGCGTTGGCTTAGGTCAACATTGAATGCTATCAGCTGTGGCATTTCTTGTGCTTCCTTCCAGCCACAATCTCAGCGTAGTCATGGTGAAGCTGCTAAATGCCTGTTGGATGAACGTGATGAGGACATCTGAGTGGGAAGTCAAATCTAATCTCCCATTAGAGTTTCATGAGTGAAAAAACACTGGTAATTCACCAGCTAGAGTTCAGGGCAAAGGTTTAGATCACTTCTGGTTTTGTTCCATCTTGATTGCTCACCCGTAGTAAGCAGCCTGTCTGAGAAAAAGAGTGTATGCAAATTCCCTCGCCTATTATTCTGTATTAAAAACGGGAAAAAAAAGGCTGTGGTATGACTTTAGACTTAATCATCATTTATCCCACCCTGAAGGCATGGAAGTTAATGATGATATAGATCTGTGCGGTTTTGTGTTCCCCTTGACTGAGCATTAGAAATAATTAGGGCTTGTGGGATGGATGCTCTGCTGGTGGAGATGAGCAGAAAACATTTTTGAATGTATGTATGTGGCAATTCTGAGTTCTCTGGCAGAGGTACAGGTGCTAAATGTGTACTGATGGGCTCTGAGGTTTCTTGCTCGTTGAGACACAGCTAGCTGATGGTGAAGGAAAAGGAAGTGGGAATAAATGAGTTCTGGTACTTTGGAAGTTCTGAAGGTGATGGGGTAAGCATGATCGCTAGCAATTTCTAGAACAACTTCTTCAGTGGGATGACCTCTCCTGCATCCCAGGGATTGCTGAGCACAGGTCTGGGCTGTGCCCATGAGTCCGAAGCCGTACGGGAGTTGACATTGGACCTCATGAAGTATGTGAGCCTTAAGCACGCAGCTGGTGCTTAAGTGTTTGGTTATTAGACGGACATGGTCACACGCGTGCTGCTGCCTGTCACAGGTTTGATGGGGAAGAACTGCTTCTGCTGCCTCCGAGGAGGTCTGTAGTCTTTTTTTTTTTTTTTACCTTGGGGATCAAACCAGAGGGAGTTTCAGCTTTTTTATTCAGGTGCAGGAAAGGTTCATATGGTGAGCGGTGGAAGCATCTCATTGGAATGGCACCAGCTCTTTGTAAAGCTAAAACAGTTTCTTCCACATTGGATCTATGTACTTTACCAGCCGTTTGCCCACTGTTTCTCTCCCGGCCCAGCCAATCTGCTCAGGAGCTATTTCAGTAGAAATGACATTGCAGTCAGGCTTGGGAAGGAGGGGAAGGCTCCCGAGAGCACGTCCCGAAGCCACGGGTGCCACCATCACCCGGTGTGGCTGCAGCCTTGCTGGAGCCACCTCCCTGGGACCAGGCTGCAGGGCTCCAGCCTGCTCTGGGGTGGAACCAGGATGGACCTGGAAGCTGGCAGGGATGCAAATAAATAATGGATTTACTGGAGACGGCCAGGTGGGTGCTGATGAGGAAAATGCAGATGCCTTGTATCTAGGCGGAGTGGTGGTAATTTCTGTTTATGTAGGAATTTCTGGGATTCTGAAAGCAAAACATTTCCGTCTTTGCAGGCGATTTAGCGTAACCAGTAGCTGAATGCATTCCTCAGCAGATCGATACAGTGCAGTATTTTAGAAGATCCACTGCAAAGGCAGTTCTGGGCAGAAGCCCGCGGGGCATGCTGTGACCGAGAAGACCCCCGCAGCTGCCTGAGTTACGTGGAAGCCTTTCAGGTCTGTGGAGCAGCCTGGAGCTTAAAGTCACTGCTGGCTTTTGTTCTCCTGGCATGTGAATTTTGGGTCGCTGTGCGGTGCCTGTCAGAAGGTGCATCTCATCCCTTCCTATTTGTTTTGCTCTATTTAAAATCCCATTGAAAAAGGAGAGGAAATGCCTCTTCTCTAACTGGAGATTTAGTATTCAGCTCTGCAGGCTGACTCACTGATAGAAAAATTCCCACTGACTTGAGTTAGAGTTGAATGGATTGTATTATCTTTTCATATGCAGAAAATTATTTTGAAATTGAAGTTAATAACAGCAATTTTAAAATTGTCATTGATAGAAAGATAATACAATATTTAGTTCTACCATGTTCTTTCTATGATCTGATGTTTGAATAAAAGCACTTTTTCTGCTTTTTCCTTAATTAGCATGTCATGAAGAACTTTGTGGCATCAAACACACCATCTAATTACATTCATTAGTAGCATCTTCAGGACAAGTTTTAATTAAGTTGTACAACGTAGATCAATACTTGTTTTGCATCCTTTGCAACTTAAGAGAGGAATATGCTGTTCTGCACAGTTTAATTACAGTGATTGTAAGAGGAGGAATTTGGGTAACCTGCCATTTTGTTGGCAACAGCAGGCCATTCTTCTCCTCTTTGAAGTGGTTTACTGTTGTAATATGGGACATGTTAGCCACGTGTCCTATTCTGAAGAATATTTGAGGGTCACCTTTGTGGTCTTAAATCAGAAAACTCAGTATGATTTAGGAGCACTTGGTTACTGATCTTTGGCTTCAGCTGGAGCAGAAGGTGATGAACCTGAAGACACTTCAGGAGGGGAAAAGCTGACCGTTACTGGGTGATATCTCTAATGGTAGATAGTAGTGATGCTTTCATTTTACTTAGATGGCTGTCCACCACGCAGCCTACTTTTGCTGCCTTATTGTGAATATACTTCAGTAAAATCCCTCATTTTTGTTTCCAACAGATGTCCTGTGTTTTGGCAGCATTCTGAGCTCCGAAGTGTGTTTTCTGTTTTAGAAACACTACCCAGATGAGGGTACATGTCCTGTGTTAGCGTGCTGGATTAGTGATTGCATGCACTGCAAAAACTCAGATAAATATTTTATAAGTGTCTGATGCCAGAGCTGAGGACTACTTTCCCTACCTGTTGTGTTTTGGGCTGGTTTTGCTTTCAGTGGACTGCCGTTGTCAGCTTTCAGCACAATATTGAGTACCAGGGATGAGGGTTGATATTCCCTTTCCTTATACTTGCACATGCATACTGCTTCTCTTCTCTACCAATTTTTAAGTACTTGCATAAATGATCTGGTTTCTAAAGGAGTGAGCATGTAGCCTCCTCCACTTGTTTCCAGCTTGTTCTTGGGCCTGAAAGTCTTCAAAGTTTGGCTTTGAAAACTTCCTGTGGGATTTTTGAGGAATACACACAGTGGAGACCATGAGTTGAAGACTTGGGGGAATGGGTTCCTTTTTAGGAAGGACGTGGGTGTAACAATGGCATGTTATGCAGGTAAATGTACGGTGGGAAGCAAGTATTATAGATAACAGAGGTTTTTGTGCTTTTAAAGTAGTAGAAGGTTCCTCCTAGACTGAGATTTTGTGTAACAGCTGTTGATTCAGTGATGGCTTCTTAACTTGGAACCTTAAAGCCCTGAGCACAGGAGATGACTCTGGAAAGCTCAGCACCGAAAGCTGCTATAATTTTACTCTACTGAATTAAGTGTGTGTAGATATCTTTTTAAATTATTTTGTGCTTTGTACTCAGTATTTCAGGCAATATTGGGAATAATTGGGAATAATTTATTGCTCTTTAAAGTAAATTGTTTGTTAATTGTTTATGATTTAACATAGCCACTCTGAATTTTTGGGTGGAAAAATACAATTCCTTGCATATGTTATAATGAAGTTGTCAAGACTTAGAAAAATGTTCAAGGGAGAGAAAAGAATAGATTCCTGATAAAAGTAATGCTGTCAAACTTCCTTACAAAGCACTTCAAAACTGGAATCCATGATAACCAGGATACTCTGCATGGTGTTTGCCGTTTTCTTTTGTCTTAAAGACCTGATCATGCTAAAGACTGTACCACCTTAAAATAAACGTTTGTATAAATGTAAAGGTTTGTGAGTGCATAGCTATAGCTGTATGTCTTATGTCTTTATGTATATGTGCACATACACACAGAGTACATGTAGTTATCCCTCCCCAAAAGACCAAACCCGAAGGACTTAAAGGAAGGGTCTGGATCTTTTGTAAGAGCATGTGCAACTTTCAGTGGCAGATCTCAAAGGGTATGACCTCATTGTTAGAGGAGTTACTGCATTGTTTTGCTTTACAAAGATCCAGCTTCCTTGGTTAATTATAAATAACCTATTTACCACAGTCACCCAAATCTTGAAGTATTTAATGAAGTTTTTAATCCATACATCTTAACAGTTTTTTTTTTTTTTCAGTGAATTTACTGGACTCACGCACAGTAATGGGGGATCTAGGATGGATAGCATACCCAAAAAATGGGGTAAGTTGCTGTTGTTGTTTGCTTTTTCACTCACAAATTACACTAATAGTTTCCATTCGGAAAGTAGACTACTGGGTTTAAAAACTCCCTGGAGTGATTTGTCTGCAATGGAAGGGGGAAAAAAAAAAAAAAAAAGCCATGCTGGGACTGGAAAACCAGAGCTGTGTGACTGGGGGATTGATTTGCTTATGCAGTAGAGTCAGCCACAAGTATTAAAAAATAAAAATAAAACTAAGAAAAGTAGCAAGTCAGTCCCCTTCACTCCTCACCTCACCAACAAAACCATTTTTAAATGGCTTATTTATGTCATTATTTAAAGTGATGAGTTCTGGTTCTTTACTTGAGCATTTGGGGTAAATGTACAACAGTTTTCTGCAAGTTTTCTTCTGAAACGCAGGGTCTGGAACACTCCTGCTCTTCTTAAATGAAGAGAGCTGTTCAGGCTCCAGATAAAAACTCTGGCAGCTGATAACTCTGGAACAGGAGGTGGATTGTAAGCACCGTGAAGAGCCTGTGTCTATTCCATTAACTCTGCTGGGGGCTGAAGGAACCTGCATCCTAATTTGATGCCTGAAGTAGGTGGAGTTGAGGTGCATTAACACTCATCAGTGTGTCCACTTGGCCTGAGGGAATAATGTGAGCAGACTCTGCTGTGAATTTTGCTGCTGGTTTGGCTGGGGCATCCTTGATGCTTTACTGTGACAGGGAGCTTTGATAGCCTTGCGAGACTGACTTCTGGACGGTGTTGAGTATTCCTGTCAGTTTCTAGGACGCATGAGCAACGTGTGGTATATCCTGAGACAGAAATGCTGCACAGCTGTGCTCTCCAACAAAGCAGCTTTCAGGGATGTGATATTCCAGAGTTTCAGACACCAGCTGAAATGGGCTGCAGAATTGCCTTGCACTCCAGTTTGATTGCCATAAAAATGGTGGCAGTGTTTATACAAAGTGCAGCCAACCTTGCGCGTAGGTACTATAGAACTGAGCTCCAGTCTGGCTTTCCATACTTGGTGTGATAAAAGATATTAGCAGTGGCAGCCTCACCCAGACAAGCTGTGCACTTGCAGGCCCTGGTGAGGGCAGGAGTGTGAATGCACATGGGGTGCTTTGTTCAGCCTAAACTCGGTTGAAGAGCTAATCCTGTTGTGATCTGCGTCTATAGCAGTTTTTTTGCTCTTGATTTAGGAATGGGAACGAAACTTGCTTCCCTTGCATGTGTGGGCATCCAAATAACCTGTTCCAGATGTACTGCCAGAGCAACATGCTGGTGCTGTATCACACCACAAAGATCCTGATTCTTAATGTCCACTTCTTGATGTCCAGTTTTTCCCTTTGGAACGCTTCTGTCAGTATTTTTCTCGAGGCAGAAAGCAGTTGCTTTATAACCACATGTCCTCACAGGAATATCAGTAAGGAAATAAGTAGGCCTAAAGTGTTCAGGAGACATCCATGTCTGTGTGTGGAGATGGGTAAATGAAAATATCCTGTGCATAAAGTTCAGTTGTTTTTTCATTATTTAGAGAAACTTTTCTGTGTTTATGAGCTCAGTTTCCAAAAAGCACCTGGAAGTGCACTTATGAATGCCAAATTAATGGTTAGTGTCTCAATAGGGAGGATTTTTTTCCTTAATTTAACTTTCAGAAATAATAAGTGAATCATGCAGTTGTTTTTTGAATTTCCAGAAATCTCCTGTTAATCTTCTTTATTTTCATGGGACATCATAAAAATCCATGAGCTTAGCCCAACTGTCTCTTTTGGCCTGATATATTTGCAATATTTTTCAAGTACTGAAAAAAAGGCTTTCCAGACCTAATTCTTTAACCCCTTATGTGTTATGCAGTCAGCTCTTCTGCACTCATACTCATACTCTTGTATGCTTGATATATGTATTTTTTGTTAAGATCTACCTTGTGTAAATACTTTAAGTATTACTTTAGTATCTGAGTTTGGAAAGAGGGAGGTTAGAGATAATGTAGACAGGTGTTTTTTTGTTTGTTTGTTTTGTTGAGGTATTCTCATCCAAATTTATCTCAGGATATCCAGAAATGTTTGGAAGGTCGGTCATCTGCAGAGTTTTCAATCAAGGAGCAGAAATCTCATACAGTATGTCACACTTCAGAGTGCACTTGTGTTCGAATACAGACTATGTATAGAAATAAGCTTTTTGATGCATGGTATTTCAATTTTCCTATGAACACTATCCTGTAGACTCTAGTCACTTTAAGTATTTGGTAGCAATTTCAATGATTATACAGTTTCAGCTACAGATCTGTTAGCTTTTTCTGTTTTGCTAATTCTCTACTTGATTTTTTTGGAATGAATCTTAAGGAAATTTAGTATTTTTCCTAGAAACACCTTACTTCTTTTTTTTTTTTTTAAAAAAAAAAAAAAAAGAGAGAGAAAAGACAGAAGAAAACAGTAGGGGTAAGAGGCCAGTCCATTCCTACCACATCAACTTGCTTTTGGCAGACCCTTTATAATAGGTGTCACATTCTAAATTTCTGTTATAGCTGTACACCATAGTAGTTTTTGTGTATTAAAGCTGTAAGTCTTGCCTTCCATGCTCCAGAGAGATCCAGCTGCAGTCACTTAGCCTGCTGCTCACCTCATTTTTGCTGGACACAATGGGAAAATGCTCTCCACCTTATGAAATGAAAGCAGTGGTAGGGGAATGAGACCAACCCGCCAGTCTGGAGACAAATTAAGCTTAGAGGTACTCCTGTTTCATAGCTGTAATTTCAAATAAAGCACCTCAGCTGCTTTAGTCCGTGTAAGATCAGACCATGGTCTGCTGTAAAACAGCGTGCACCGGGTAATCTTTGGAATAACGGGCTTTAGGGGAAAGGAGAGAAGCACTTCAGGGTTGTCTCTGCAGAGCTTTGCCTAGCGAGGTGCTCATTTGGTTTTGGCAGTGTCCAGTATTCTTTCAGCCTTGCGGGGTTTCATTTTCTCTGTGCTTATGGAAGGTAAGAAAAATCTCCCTCTATATAGATGGAGTATTGAGAAGTCAGTGGAAATGAAATCTGCAGTGGCTGTCCAGGGCTTTAAAGAAAGTCTCCTAGCGTGAGGAACCAGATGTTGTGCAGGAGAAGGTGCTGCTTTCTGCTGCTTTGCTCTGAAGGATGGATGAATCCTGGTAGCAGGGCTTTCTTGGTACCCCAGGAGGGCTTCCCTGGCAGGGCGGGGGGCAGCAGCTTCCGACAGTGGTGAGTGGCTCTTAAACCTGTGGCTCTGTCTGCTAGAGCACGAGTCAGGTCCTCTGCGTGACAGTGGAGCTCAGCAAAGGGACCTTCTCCCTGCCAGTGGAGTGTGATCAGTGTGGAAATGCTGCCCCTTTTGCAGCTGGCAAATTGGGATTTATCCCATTACTGCACGCCAAAGGGTCAATTCCCACTTTGCTAGTGTGTGAATTTACTTGAAGCTGAAGAAGGTTATTGGAATTACCGGGGGTTATATCAGAAATGTCTGGCCCCCTCTTTATTAAAGCCTCTGATGTATAGCCGGCCTGCAAAGCCTCTCTTACCTCCAGAGTAATTCCCAGGGTGCTGTGTAGAATTACCAAAATGGGGCATATTAGATGTTTGTGCGCATGATACGTGGCTGTGACCGGTCAGCTCTGACCTCCAGAACCTGCTTGTGCTGACTGTACTGCTCTACCAGACGGAGACCCAGCAGTGGGAACAGTTGGGTCAGTTTGGGCAGCGTTTGCAGGATGTATTGCTGCCTCTTGTCTTTTGATTTGGCAGGAGGCTCTGCCTGCTGTGGCTTTGCAGGGAGCCAAAACGCAGCAGGGGTGGACGCTACAGAGAGCTCCAGGTAAACTGGACACTGAACTGTGTTGTTCAGTCTTGGTCTGAGCAGATGAAAACACAATCACTTCTAACAACAACCAGGGAACTGCAAAAGTTGCTGATCAAAATAAATGCTTTTTAGATGGCTAGATTTATTCAGCAATTAGGTCTCTCGTGTTCCAGTGGCTATGGTAGTGCTGATTTACTTGCTTCAGACCCTACCTTCTTTCAGGATTTATTTTTAAAACTTACTTCTTTGTACTATTTTCTTTCCAAATTGGAGCACCTGCTTTCCTTGTGTGCAAAGGGTCCTCTCCCATGTCTTCCACCTCCCATTGATTTCCTTGAACTTCCTGTAGCTCAGAACAGGAAGGCCTCTGTGGTCCTTGGAGTATTGACTGTGTGCTGTGGCTCATTGCACAGCTCCATGATCTGGGCTTTTTTAGGCTCAGACAGGAAAATAAACATGCACTCAGGAATCTCGTCCTGTGGAGATGTCAGAGGATGCTGGGATGGCTCATAATTCTTTATTCATTGCGGAAAATGAGAGCATTAGCTGGCGTACTGCGAGAGGGAAAGCAGTTGCCTCTGCTTTGAGTGGTCACTGAAAAGTAGGGGCTTTCAGTAGCTACTGAAAGTAGGGGCAGTGAATTCAGCCAGATTGATTCTGCAAGTTGCTTCTTGTTTACATAGGACTTCAGTGTTTTATTATTATTATTTCGAGGGGGCGGTGAGCAGCATTTCTGGCTCATTCTTTTGAGGACAGATACCCTAGGGTGCCTCTTTGAAGTTAAAAGTAATGGTGGTTTAGATTACTCAGCATGGTTTGTGAATAGCTTCATGTTTTTCTTTGTCAATCTCAGTTCAGATAGAGATTTTATACAGGAATCCTGGATTGTAAGCAGCGTTTGCCCTTGGGGTTAGAAATAAAATAAAGGGGAGGGATGGGGGGGATGAGAGGAGGAGGAGGATTCCTGGCAGCGCTGAGCTGTGTCATGTAGCTCTGATTACAGTTGGCATTTTCAGGGCAGTACTTTTGGCAGCTCGTGTTTTCTGCTGCAAATGCTGCTGCTGGGCTGTGACCAGCATAAAGGAGGAAGCAGAGGGTTACACTAACATGGCAGGCATACGTTTCCTACTGCAGCAGGGAGCGTACTGGAGGTTCAAGTAATACCTGAGGAGGTGAAAAATGCATTAATGACTCCTGAAAAACTTGCAATTTGGCTGTTTCTTCATTTGTACATACATTTGCACACATACAGGTTAGTGAGAAACGTGGTCCACATCTGCAAATTATTTGAAGCAAATGGAGTAATCCAAACCAAAGCTGTGCTTAAAAATTCTTAAAATAAGCAATTTTTACTTGAGGAATTTCTGGGATGATGCTGAGAGCTAAAATACGTGGGAAGGGTGTTGTTTTCACCACCATTCTTCAAGGCAAAATGCAGAATCTATATATATATCTTAACCTTCTGTCCTCTTTGAAGCCTCCCCCTTGTTCCCCATGTTCTTACACGGTCATCTCTTACTCCATGGAGATGTTTTCTTTTGGTGATGGTTAAGTGTGCCAGTGTGACTGATGCATGTTTGTATTGAATAGCGTAATTATAACAAGAGCTTGAGCTTTGAATCTGAGAAGACAAGAAGTTAATAATGCAGTTGTGCAGAACCCTTGTGATAATTGAACTAAATCATGTTTGAGTTCATGTTTCAAACTCTGGAAGCCCCCAAAGATGCTAAAGGGCAGTGGGGGCCGTGAGAGCTGAGTGCAGCCAGCCGACTGCTGATTGAATCCGTGGGTTTCCCTGGTGTGTAACTAGCACTGCCACTGCTTCCAAAGCTGCATTTGCGTCACAGAGCTTGAATGTACCAACTGAAACCTAAAGAAAGCTGCTCTGCTTTACCAGGAGAAACGGGAGATGCATCTTGTGTGGAAGGGCTGATGGAGCTGGGTGCAGCATGGAGTGTGTAGGACTGGCCCATAACAGTCCTGAGGGATACAGAGAATAAAGGAATATGCTGTTGCCCAGGTTTGCAGTGGGTAGGACAAGAAAACCAGGATTTGTTTCAGCTAAGCTGGTTCAGGTGAAATTTCATGAAAAGCACTTTGTCCTGGTCTAGCTTTGAGGCACATGTGGCATTTCCATCCCAGGAGGTCTTGGGCAGCAGGTCATGACAGACCATCATCTGTTATTCTGGACAAGCAGCCTCCATCCCTTCTGGAGGAATAAGCAGGATGATCTGTTTTGGCCTCTTCCAGCCCAACATGCAAATGGATGTGGATTGAAAGAATGTGTCCAGAGTGAGATCTCTCTTTTGTTTTTATCATCTTTTTTTTTCGCCTTGCCCGGCTTACAGGACACAGTCCCTTTGCTCATCCAACACCCTGTGTGTAAGATCAGCTCTTCTAATGCCTGCAACAACCGATGGTACGCAGCTTCTTTGAAATCAAAGTACCTCATGCTGCAGAACAGCTTTCACTGAACAGCCTCACTGTTCTGTTTATGTCCTCTCCCATGTTGTCTTTCCTATCTGAAGTTAAATCTTCTCACTCCATCTGAGCGTGCTCTGAAATTCTTTGTCCCGGACTCTTGTCTGCCTGCTGTTTGGTTTGTACAGTGTTGACGTGAGTCAAGCCTTTACTTGGTAGCAGCATCTGGCAAGGCATAGGTCTTATTAAAAGAGATCTGAAATGCCTGGAATACTCTGAAGTACTGTAAAATAAATTAATACTAGCAAGATTAGGAATAAAGCAAATCTTTATCTCTGTTAGAGCTGTATTACTAGAATTATACATTACAATCCGGGTCTTGAAAATCCACCGCAGAAGAATGGAAGGCTGATCCTTCAGTATATCTTTTTGTAAATACAGTTGTCAGCATTAGGTTCCTCCACGCAGGCTCATTGGACAAACGATAATCTCCTTTCATGCTAAAAAGTCTTTTTTTTTCTCCAGTGTCTAAGAATTACGTTTGGGGATAAAAGAGCTTTGAAGAGCTTTATCTTCTAAAACCATTGTTTTCTTTGTTACTTTTGTGCCACTTCCAGAAATATTGGTATCCAACAGTTAGGAACTGTGCAATTAAAATGTATAAACATAGTGCTGTCATGAAGAATCTGATATTTTGCAGAATAAAATATTATCGTTACAGTATGCATGTGCCATAGCCCAGGGTTTATAAAACATGCATTAGGATTTTGTAGTTTATGTTGATGAATTTGTACTGTGTTACGCTGCTTACTACATCATATCCTAAATATATATGTATATAAATCACTGCAGTACTTACAGTATGATCACATAATCTGTTTGTAAGACTTAAAATGCATTGGCCTTGGTCTTGCCCCCTTTGACTGCGTGTGATTTTTATTCAGATTAATGTCTTTTTTGGGTAAATAAATTTAAGACTGTGATCTTGTGTTTGCTTTATCTAGTGTTCTTTTTATAATGGAGGAAAGTTGGTTTTCTTTTCATGTTACTCATTCAGGAAAGCCAGCTCAGAAAGTATGAAATAAAATTAATGCTAACTTCAGGGGAGGGGGGGGAAAAAAAAAAAAAAACATGGTAAATTTTAGTCTGTGAGGTGAATATTTTAAAATGCAGAATTCCTGAAAACAGTTAAATTGAAAGCTGCTATTTTGTCTTCATGGCTAGTAGTTGCTTTGTGTATTGGACAGCAAAAGATGACAGTAAAAATCAGAGGGCCTTTTCCAAGACCCATTAGCTGCCCTACAGCAGATGAGGAAAGCTTTTTGCCTGACTTCTCTATCACTGCAAGTCCTGATAGGTTGCTATTCAAGAAACAGTTCAGCAGCCAAATGTCTAAGACTGTTCAAGCAAACTTTCTTCTGCTTTCAGGCTGTTTAATGGGAATAGTCAGGGTTTTCAGAGACTGAAGATGGCAGCTGTCCTGTGCTTCGGTTGCTTGTTCTGGTGGCAGACCAGGTACCTTTTCAGTTGCTGAAGCCTATACCCACGCATACAGAAGAGGAAGGTGGAGCTGGGTTTTTAGCCAGCAGAAGAAATTACTGGTATTTTAGTTGAAAGCTGTTCCTATCTCAAAGTATTTTGGCTTCGTACAGTCTGAAGTTAGCTTAGACGACTTGATTTTGGGGGTAAAAGCATTGCTAAACTCTACTATTTGGTGTGTTTCACTGAAGCAGTCAGTAATCGCTAGGTCTGTCGGTTTTAATCTTGAATACTGTGGCAGAACAGATGTGAGACTAGGTACCAGAGTACGCATAGATGTAAATACATACTTCCAAGGGATGAGTGCAAACTCTTCTCCAAATGAAAGCAGTAGCTCTTCTAACCAGCTTTTAGGCTCTTCCCAACACAAATGATGAAATGCTGTTAAAGGGAATGTGGGTGACACCCAGCCATCAGTCAGCCCTGCGCTGCCCCTTGATGGTGTGTGCTGCCTCGCTGGCACGATCGATCGTCTGCGTCCCGCGGGCTGAGCAGTGAGTACAAAAGAATTGCAGGGCATGATTGAATTCTGGAGTTTATTTTGCTGCTGCTTCACCTGCCTTGTCAGAGGGCTTGGAGAGAAAAGAGGCCCTGTTGTCCTGTGAGGCATTGTGAGCATTTGGGGGAGAGAATGGTTATTTTCCCCATGAAACTACTATTGCTTATTTTTATTTCAAGATAGCTTACTGAAAGCACATCAGCAATGTAGTAGAGGTTGAGAGTGAGACTTGCATGATACAGGACTTCATGGGCACCTGTTCAGGCCTGAATTGTAAGGAACAATCCAGGGAGAAGTTCACAGCTAGCTTCAGGGAGCCAGGATCAGGCCCTGAGGGTCGCTAGGAAGCTGGCCTCGCATGAGAAGAGTGGCAGGTGCTGCTGGTTGTTTCAGCTCCCCTGTGGAGGGGGCATGAGGAATTGCGCACTGAGCAGGGCACCCCTGGGGCAGTGGTGGCGAGGAGCAGAGATTACTGATGGTTTTCTAAAAACTGCATCTCTCAGACTGGGCTGAACTCCCCCCAGCGCAGCCCTGGAATTCACCTTTTGATGATTTCCAAGAAAGCAAGCAATAATAGATACTCAGTTCTTGCCAAAATGCTCTGGTAAGCATTGGACTTGCGCTTTTCTGAGTGTTTCTCTTCTGTGTTGATTATTCCAGCAAGTGCCAGGCCACTGCTTTGAATGTATTGAATTCTTGAGTTAATAAAATGACTGGTAGAGAAAATCAAATTCTTTGCATTATGAGAAGAGGTTTGTAATTTGTTAGAGAAGTTATCAATTTTTAAAGCTTAGTTTCACTTCAGGAGTGTGCATCTTAGTGACTTTGGGGTGTATTGAACTACCTGTATGTTGAAACACAGCAAATTAGTGTCCTGTAGGTTTGTTATTGTGCTGAAGTGAGATGAACCAGCAGCTTGTGAAGTTGTGTGCTTTCTGTGGATAATTGCCCTCCTTGGGATGCTTTTTTGCAGTATCAAAGATAGAATTCTTAGCTTTGAAGCAGGGGAAGGACTGAGCCCTTGTACTGCAAAAGTTCTCATTTGACTTGAGCAAAAATGTTTGGGGGCCACTGACCTGGCCCTCATCTTTGAAGGTCTTCCAGTAGTGTTGTTTACCTGCAGTGTTGGCGGTCCCATCATGCTGTGCAGGAGAGCTGGTTGGCAGAGGATAGCACAGAGTTTCTTCATGCGGTTTAGATGCTGGTGTACGCTGTTAATCTGTTTGCAGCTCTGTTCCAGTGGTGAGGAAGAGCTGCAGGCTCGGTGGTACCCAGCTGAGCTGCTCTGCTGCCTTGCCTTTGGCTGTGAGCTAGATGAAGAATCCGAGAGTAAGCATCACAGAGTGGAAGAGGAGGGGATGACAGGACCTTGTTGTAACTTAAATATCTATTTACTGAAGGTGATCTCATTGAGTTCATTGATTTTAGGTGTTTGACTTTCTCCGACACCTGGTAAAGATGAGCTGCTCTTAGGGAGCGGTCCTGCTAAGGTGATGGAATCCCAGAGTCCCAGCTGAACCCATTGGGTATATGTGGGGCAGGAAAACTGCCTGTTTCTGGAAAGGGGGAGTTAGACTAGCTGTCTTCTTCCGGCTTCAGAAGAACTGGCATTTGTTCCTGTGCTGGCAGCCTTTTTCAGTGGGACCCTGTTTCTTTTTTGCTAGCTTTTTGGTGGGTTACCCTTGTATATTCAGTCTGCAGTGTCCTGGTACTGACACTGTTTTCTCCTGGTTTCTTGCTGGAGCCTCGGAGGTATTCCTGAAGTTATGATTTAAATTTTGGAGGGCCATCACAATGACGCTGCTGTGTGTGACATGTGTTCAGCATCGTTTGCACCTTGTTCAACCAACAGTAAAGGACAGCAAAAATGTGGCCCTTGGCCTTCTGTTCAGAAACCTTGGGGGCTCTGGGTTTTGTTGCATTAGCTTTGCTTTCCTCAAGAAGTGGGAAGGTGCACGCTTCATTGTGCTTCGCCTTGGTTTCAAGCATCCGAACCCCAGATGACTGGGCAGCTGTTGGAGCTCCAATTCTAAGTGCTGTTAGGAACTGTGGGGCATACACTGACTGTTTTAGTTGATTGCAATGCAAATGTATAGTAAGCCTGTAAATCGTAGCCAGTGTTGTGATTACAAATCATTACAATAATGCAAGATTATTCAGTTTATTGCAAATCCTGCTAGACTACACAATTAAAGTCGTAACCACAAGTATAATCCTGTGAGATAAAGTTGCTTCATTACAGTCTCCTTCTGGTTTACTGTTTGCTTTATTTTGATGCCAGATTGAATAACCGAATGTTCCTGTGTAGTTAACTTTAGAGGCAGCCTGTTTTTTTGTTGTTTTGTTTTTTTGCGTCTCTGCTAATTCTGGAGTTCATTTTGCGTCATTAAAAATACGCTTATTAATGCAATAGTTGGGCAAAGCTGTGGTGATTTCAGTTCGAGTACTGGGAAAATCAACTTAAAATGATAGAAGTTTTAGGAAAGAACTGGTGGGTTTTGCGCCTGTCAGAATAGGTGTTTTAGCGGATGATCAGAGGATAAATGGCTTGCAGCCACTGATGCCTGGTGTTAGGTGCTGAGGTAGGTGGCTGGGTGCAGGTCGCTGGCTACAGTTGTTCTGCTGCAGAATTACAGCCTGGCTGAGTTCAGCTGCTGAACAGGAACTGAACAAATAGGTCACTTGGAACCAGATTTCAGACCAGATCAAGCCTTTTTGTGCAGTTTCAGATATTCATCTCCTTTCTTGTGCATTACCTTTTTTTTTGTTTTGTTTTGTTTTCCCCTCAACACGTTGCACATCTTGCTTCCAGTGCAAAGAAAACCGAAGCAGGCTGAGGAGCAGCTTGTGCCAGTCAGGCAGAGCGTGATGACTCCTTGTATTGGAGTGATTCTGATAAATGCCCAGATTGAGATAATCAAGGCCTATCAGGGGATTTGGTTGTTGCCCTACTGATTAATTTTAATGATAATTGAGTATCAGTGCCCATAACGCAGGCTGTAAGGCTCAGCCCCAAGCTTCCGAAGCCCCGTACATTCAATTTCAAAATGTTGCTCATTCAGAGCCTGGTATATTTAATTTAGAGGGGTGGTCTTGGTGCAGCCAGGCTGTACAGATAGATGGGAGCGATTGTGTCCCTTGGAGTCGCAGTAACTAAGTCTGGCAGAGCCTGTTTCTCAGAGCTGTGCGAGTGTATTGAACTGGCAAATGTCTTTAGCCCCCAGGGGATTTGGTGATGATGCTGCCTGTATAATGTTTGTAAAAGGCTTCTGCTGTGAAGGGTTGCAGAGAAAGCAGGGAATCCTAAGCAGCCCTTGCCTGGCGTTTGCAAAGCTGTTCTGTCAGCCTCTTGCCTACCCAAATCTTTTGGACTCTTCCCTTCCCTGCCCCTTTTGATCTCTCCCACTTGTGGCCTCAGCCCTTCCTCTTCCTCTCTGGGACATCTTCCCCAGAGCTCCAGTGTCTGCGAGGATGGGTCTCCCTAAACGTGGGCACGAGTCCCTGCGCATCCCTCCGGGTGTCACGCGGGGCCTTCAGCAGAAGTCAGAATCCTTGTGCTGAGCTTTTTGGATGAGAGACATTACCTGGATGAATTCCTTGGTGCTTCTGCCCCTGCTGTAGGACATGTGGTGTCCCTATTGATCAAGAGTAGGGCAAACAACTGAGGCCCAGACTGGGGTGCCTATGGCTTGTGCCATAGGTCTGTGTGTTCTTGAACTGAGAGTGAGCCTCAGTTAGCAGAGCCCAGGAGGCTGCTTTTTTAAAAAGCAAACAAGCAAAACAGATGGTCCCCTTCCCTTTTTATGATCTTTGTTTTGCCTGTTCAAAAATAAAGCAGTGAACAGAAAATAATGAAAACAAATCTTTCTCCACACACAATGCTGTGACCAAAACCATTGCTTGGCAAATTTCCTTTCTGTGCTCTGCACGCAGATTTAAATCAGTGAACTGAACTACTTTTCTCCCATATTACAGCCTAAATACACAAGTAATCAAAATGAAAATAGGAAAGAAAGTTAGGAGACTCCCTGCTGTTCCAATATGTTAATTGCAAACCATTGGCATTCTCGGCATGCTGTTTCTTTCTGAGTTATCGTTTCCTTGTTCACGGAGTAAAACAATCAATTAAAAACACTATCATAGTATCTGCTAGCTCTCATTTAGGCAGAAGATCAGATTTATGAATGAGTGAGCTGAAGGTGATGGTGACTTCACTGGATGTAAGGCCACTGGGGCTACTACAGTGACGTGGCTGATCTCCTGTGGCAGGCATGGTGTAGAGACTTGTACAGGGGTCCTTGCATCTGGTCTGAAACTTTGACCTGCCTTGTATCTTGTGGAGAAGGATTTCTGCTTTGGTTAGTCTTCCCCTTATGGGAAGTCCACCCTGTGCCAACAGCAAGCTGTCCTTGCTACAAGACAAACAAATCTTTCTAGACTGAATTGGTCAGATTTCAGTTCTGCTAATTTTACAGATACCTGCTAGTCACCATTGTCTTCTCTTCCGCTTGCCCTTTTCAGGCAATTAGAGGCCATGAGCAACTTAACCACATACCAGCCTTCTTTTCACGTGTTTTTTTTTTTTTTTAATAGATTTTTTTCTGATGTAAAGCAGGTTTTTGATCTCAGGAGTAGTTGTGGACTTTGTTTTCTGGGCTCTTACAATTTGTCGACATCCTTGTTGAAGTATTGCTGTTTGAAATGAGAGTGACTTTCTGCCAGTGGCCTTAGCAAAGCACTGAATTTTTTTTTTGTTTGCTCTGTCAGGCAAATGGATCAAGGGCTGAAGAAATCACCCTTGTGCTGGAGAACAGGTAGAAACAGAGAGGGAATTTCAGTGGCTATTCAGCTGGATGCTGTGACAGAGGAGCTAGGGAATGGTGCCAGATATGGCCAGGAGCTATGCTGAAGCTTCTACCATCAGTTGGCCTGGATGCTTGGTTATTTGGGAAGAGAGGTGCAAGGGAGATCGATGGGCATCGAGCACTGCGTGGGTGCATTGTTCCCATCATTTCTGGTGGGGAGAAAGGTTCCTGTAACCACGGAAAATGTAACCCTGCAGCCTTCTAAAGCCCTAGGAAAGGTAGCGTTCAGTCCTGGGCTTAGCATCAGCCTTAGCACAGGTAAAGGCTTCATGCCTGCAAAGCCAAACCCTGCGTAGCATCTTGGGACTCTGTTCCTGAGCAAACCAAATTTGCACAGCTCACACCTGTGCTTGCATATGAAAATGTACATGTCACCTGCTGTAGAGGAATAGGTGACAGCTTTAAAATGTATATGATAAGAAGGCAGCTTGGGGAAAGGCAGGGAGAAGCTGTGAAGATGCAACAGCAATTTTTTTGTCTTTCTCCTAAATGGTTTATTCTTCTAGCATGAAGTTTCTTTCGCGACTTCGTGCCTTAAGTTTCTTTGTGCACTGTAACTTGTGGGTCAGAGCACACATTATGAGAAAGCTTTAGGTATTGTGCACTATGGGGGCAACTTTTCAACATCTGAGTGCCATTTCTTTCGTCTTCTAGCTTTCTATGTATGTGTGTTTTAGTAAGAGTGACGTCGATTAACCACATAACCTGTAGAAGTGCAGTTTCCTGTGCTAATTAGTTCTTCCTATGAGAATTAAATTTTTTAAAGTACATTCATTCATCATTTTCCTTTCAAATTTCAACGCCTTGTGAAACACATCCAGTTTCAGTCAGAGAAGAGAGTCTGAAGCTGAAGAGACAAAGATTGGAAAGGGATTGATTTCATGGCTTAACTGCTAAATAATAACGAAATTGGGTTTGTAATTTCATGTTTGTGTGAAGTGGTCAATCTGTTCATTTTGTAGCGTCAGTAAGCTGTAGGATAGGAATGAATAATCATCCTCGGTTTCTGTGCTGAGTAGTGTCTTTCCTCCAGGGGACTCCTGAAGATTATTTATAACTGTTTGTTTCACCAGGAATTCAGGCTACAGATGAGGATTATCTTGCCTGGCAGCAGAATGCTGTTGCTGCAATTCAGCTGTGTTACGTCTGCAAGGTGCACAAACCTGAGAGCAGCTTGCGTTCAGGAGTGGGCTGGCTGCCCAGGTGTCCCGTACACATGTCCAAGGGAGTCCGTGCTTGTGGTGGTCTGAACGGCCCTTGGTGAGTGTGAGAGAAGTGCTGAAAGGAAACTTATCCAGATCCCCCGTTGAAGGTATCCAATGACAGTGGCTCAGCTTCTGTGGCCAGTTCTCCCAATGGCTGTCTATCCTCAGCACTTAAAATAACTGAGCTCTGCCTTACTTGCTCTTCAGAAGAGTGTAACTTCTTGTAAAGCAGCTTTCCCAGACTTTGCAATATCAGAGCTGTTTGCTGAAGCAGCATTTATTTTTGAACTGCAGACATCTCAGCTCAATATTTAGCAAGAATTTGCTTTGCTGGCTGTGGCGTGTTGATGCTCGATTGTTTTTTCAGAGGATGTCAGAGACCCAGGAAGAGCACATGGAGTGGTGGTAGGTTGCAGGTCAGAAAAGATAATAGCTGATGAAGCATAGAGCCTCTTTGGAAAGGTATCTTCTCTGAGGTAGTTTGGGCATAGGTCATGCATTGTCCTTTGCCCCCTAAAAACAAACTCAAAACCCACCACCAGATCCATGTTTCTTCAAGTCTGTGTTTAAAGACGCATCGAGGGCCAGACTGCAGCTCAGTCTGATACATTTACATCCCTGTAATTCCAATGCTATATTTAAAAAGTAACATAAGTCTGATGCAGTGGGAGTTAAATCCCATGGAATTAAAAAAAGTAACTAGAAGTTGCATTAGGTTGTGGAATAAGCATGACAAGCAACGACACGTATAATTGATTACCCATAGTGGGTAAGTACTTAACAACAGTCATAATAAACTCATTCTGTTCATTCATTTCTAGATCCTAGCGTCTGATTCAGACCTTCACTGAAAGTGAATATACAATGTGAGGCTTTTTATGCTGGTTTAATAATGCAGGACTGCTGAGGATCTTTAATTATTCTTTGTTCAATCAGAATAGATTGTCTCACTATAGGGATTGCAGGAGAGAAGGTGTAAAATCCACCCTGAACTGATCACATCATAGCTACAGCAGCTTTCTTTATTTTTGGTGACAGCTGTAAGGTGCTCAGCACTTAGGAAAGAGAGCTGGGCTGCCTCCCTAGTTCTTCGGAAGATCTGGCTACTGGTTTTCCTGTGAGTAACCTCACGTATGAAAGAGGTGGCAAATGGAGCTGTGAGGAGGAGGTGCAGTAAATTGCACAGTGCGCTCGCCTGCTGTGGAGGGCAACTCCCGCAAGAGGACCCTCACACAGAGACCAGCCTCTGCGTTTCTTCTGTCGGGGTACGCTGGAAACGCCAGATCTGCTGGGCCTGGGGGCTGGCTTCAGATGGCCCCGCCGCTGCAGCGTGTCGTTAATGCAGCTCACGGTGGCCAGACTGAGAGGGCTTCCGTGTTTATTAGGGGAATATAATTGTTTAAGCCTGAATAAGCTTCAAAGCTCTAATGTGGCTGTTTGGCCAACATAAATGAGATGTAAATTTGTGCTGAATAGCCACTGATTACAGAAAGATGATTAATGCAAAATTTGAAATTGATTTATGGGTGCAGTTGTCAGGACCTGAGCCATGAATGTAATATTATCTCCATGAAAAGCTTTGGGTAGGTTAGAGACCAGGGAGCAGGGGTGAAATAATGTGTTTGCTGGAGGGTCTGATGTGGGGTAAGGGTTGTCCGTAACCCTGTCAAATTGGGTCCATGCCTGAGAGGCTGGGCTTTTCCTGCATAGCACATGGGTAATTTTATCACTTTGCCTGAAACATTAGGAAAATGAGAAGTTTAATCTGTTTTATTTTCATTAAATGCACTTTTTAGTCAAGTGGTTCTTTTTCTTTTACAGGAAAATGTTTAAAAAAAAAAAAAACTCACTTTCAGGTAATAGGTAGCTGATGGCAATGACAAAGATGAATGATTTAGTTTAGGTTTTGCAGAAAGCATTTGTTCCTTCTCTTCCCCTGCTAATTTATACTGTTGCATGCATTAAAAGTAGGCCAAATGTTCTGTTATCCAATTTCTAGGCAATAAGAAGCCCCAAATTAGTTTTTATTTTCCTAAATGTTAGGACACACGGTAACAGGGAAGACTTCCTTTCTCGCTTAATGCTTTTGAAAGTTGTTCCACGAGCCTCTTGGTATCGTCAGATGATGAACGCTATCCCAAAAGCTTTGAAAATCCGGGCGTTTGGCTGTAAATCCAGCATGTATGTCACACTGCGTTGAGCCCTTCTGAAAATCTGCCCCCATCAGTCCTCCAGTGTTGAACTGCGCTGCGACGCTGTTTGCTGCAGCACATGTTAAATGGTTCTGCAATGACTGTTACATTAAGCAGTGAAAAATGATTTAATGGTTTTGTGTTTCTCCACTGTCCCTTCCATGCTCATCTCCATTGTCTTAGCGTCAGCTGCTGGACAGCAGTGTGAAATGTATCTCTGATTCAGAGGCAGGGAGAATTTCAAACCTTGAAAGGGGGGGAAAAAAAAAAAGGGAAGAAGAAGGGGGGCTGTGGGGGTGGTGAGTAGCACAGTGCTTTGTTCTGGGAACAGGTCAGAGCAGCCTCTGATTAGGCATGCTGGAGAGGAGCCGATGCTCCTTTTTATTTCAGCTGCTGTAACCTCCAGCTGGGTTCTCCTTCCGTTTGGATTTCAGTCCTGACATCTTTCATTGATCATGCAAATGATCAAAGTCTGAGCAAAACTTGTGTCCCATTTTCATTTCTCTATTACATGTTGCAGTGCAGCACTGAAGTCTAGGTGACTTTGTCCTGCTGTTGGTTCACATTAAACAACTTTATTTGTGCAGGTCTCTGAACGGATAATGTATTTCATCACAAGCATATTCTGTAGATAATTTTTAATTGCTCTTCTTTCTTACAGGCTTTAGCAAATTACTGCTTCTGTTTTGAGATGCTATCTCAGCTTTACAGGCATCTGCATTGTTATTCATCTTGTCAGTAGCGTGGAGCAATCCAGGAATTACCAGAGCCTTTGCACAGTGTTACAGTCAGAATTACGTATTATTATTACAGTATTACAGCAGAAATGGAAGAAAGGTGTGGCAGCAAACTTGGTGTGCATGTTACAGATGCAAGGGAATATGGAAGAATCATTCAGGTGGCAAGGTCAGAGGCTTAAATCATGGGAGCTGATGGTACGAAGTTCTCCGTGTAGCTTTAGGTCCCTTCAGCTCTGTCTTCATGTTAAACACTTCTTGAGAGGAGCAGTCTTGCTTAGTCCCACAGTTTCAGCATGAGTCTTTCCTATTTGGTGTTTTTCCTTAGCTCTCCAAGCAACTCATGTGGAAACCTCAGTTAGTGTAACTTTGGGAGGGAGTGGGACTTGCATATGCCCCCACATATGATTGTGCATAGGACCTAAGCAACTTGACCCTGGGGGACTTAGAAAAGATTTAAAACAGTATCCACCCAGATACTAAAGCTCTGGTGCTTAAGAACTGCAGGTTTTGTTTTCTTTTTTCTTTTCTTTTTTAAGCTGATTGCTGCATTTTGAGTATTGGAGTGTGAGATTAGCAGCAATGGAGCTGGGTTGGGCCATGATGATGCTTAACATTCACCCAACTCAGTTCCACCCTTGTTCAGCTTTATAATGGAAAAGTGGCATCAATAATTCCCTTCCTTCATTAATTCTTCTACTACCCTCGGCTGCAGGGCAGGCAGTACATAAAACCTTGACATATAGTGAAACTGAGCCTTGGTAAGTAGCCTGTAACATGGTTTAGGGCCCTTTTCTCTGCTCTTAACACCTTTGCTGGCCACATGTTAGAAATAATCTTTCAGAAGTTCATGTCTGTTCCTTTTAAAGTGGCTGCAGTGAGAATTTGCCTTGAAGTTTTGTGGTGGGGTAGTGGAAACGTGTTACCTAAGTCTGCTTTCTGCTAGGCAACCGTCACCTATGGAATAGGGAGTATGTGAGCATTCACTGATTAATAAAAAGATGGAAAAAGTTTGCTAGACAAATGGGGCATGTCTGAAAGACATTTTGGACTTCCAGTTCATACCTTCCCCTCTTTGCAATCAGCTCCTTCTCCCTAGCTTCTGTTCTAGTTTGTGAAAAATGATCCCTAGCTCCTGACTAGAAAATTTACTGTAATAAGTGAGGAAACTCCCTTTTACTTCAAGTAGTTGAGAATCTGGTCCCAGGATATTCAGACATGTTAACCAGACTGTTCAGCTTATGGGCCAAGGAAGAGTGGTGCTGTGAGAAACAGAAAACTGCAATCTGGTAGGGAAACATGAGAAATGCAGCCCGAAAGTTTTGGTATTCTTATTTGTTTTTATTTATGGATTTTCCTAGTTGGATAAATGGAGAGGAATGTGCCAAACCACTAGAAAATGCTCAGTTTCTTCTTTGGGAACTTTGCTTTTAAAATCAATTTCATTAGAGCAGATTTGGGCTTGATTAGGGAGATTAATTAGATCCTCTCTATCCTCTGTGTCTGTTCTCTATTAAGTTTTTTGCTTGACTAGTAGCTGTTGTCAGTAGGAATATATCTCTGTATGTCTGTATTAAATGCCTTAGTTGTAAAATTGCCATCTAAATGAAGTTTCAGGGAGTGTCATCTTTATGGAAATGTCAGGATCCCTGGTGGTTAGGGTTGCTCCTTGTATTTAAAGGTTTTAATGCACATGGGGCCAAAAACTGTTTTCGTTGATCTTACTGAAGTTTCCTTTTGATACTGGCTCCTGCCCCTAAAATGAGCTCCAAAGATCAAAACCCAGAGGCTTTGCAGGAGTGCCTGCAGGTTTCATTGCAAGAGGGGATGTTAATATTGCAAAACATAAGTCTGTCTGTACAAACAATATCTCTTTTGTTTTGGTAGCTGAAATTTAAGTAGTATATTTGAGGTTGAAAGAAATGGCTTGGGTTGTTCTACGGTAGTTTTCATATATGTTTTTTTCCCACTACCTACTTCTCCTCCTTTAAATTCAGGAAGCAAAGATGCCAAATGCCTGGCAGGGGAGGTTTTCAAAATCACTTGTTTACTCCTCTGCTGAATTTTGTGCCGTCCCCTTCTTCCCTATTTGGTCTGAGTTCAGGAATGGTTGTTTTGGTCTCCTGATCTCTGTTGTTTGGAATTTGTGCTTTTATTTCAATGATGACTGCAACACTCCCAGGAAGAACAAATCTCCTTTAATCCTATGACTCCAGAGCTGAAAAGCTGTGTAATGCGGTGGGTTGTTGGACTTGTGATAAAACTGGCAATACTGGTGGCAGGCTTTGGAGTGGTCAAAATTTGGGACCAATGTGCCTAAGTGGTGTTTTGTAGCAGGTCAGATGGTGACACAATCACTGTCATTTTACAGCTAGTGCAGCCCTGCAAAACCTCCTGCGCTGCAGAAGATGTGCAGAGCTCTGCCTGCCTTTCAACAGAGAGTTAGCCTTATGCATCCTTTCTGTGCAGTCAATGAACCTGCACAGAGGAGAGTCTGCTCAGGCCTGCGCTTATTTGCTTTAATGTTGGAAAATGATAGCAGGGGGAAAGCTGGCAGGCAGCTAGAAAATCAACCAGAAGTTTTGGAGGGAAAACGGTAAAGGGAGGGAGGGAGCAGGTAGGGAGGAGTAAAAACATGCATATGTGGGAGCGGGACTGGGATTATCGATTGGCAGCCAGGTCTGAACGTCAGCTGCATGAAGGGCAATCGAAGAGACTGCCCAAATGTTGCTGGGATGAAAGGCAGGGTGAGCTGCTAAGAGCTGAGCGCTGGGCTGGGCTGCCCTTTTGGAAGGGCAGCGGGTTTCCCCAGGTGACACCATGCTTTGCTCTGTGCTGGAGGTATGTGGAGCTCTTTGCCCAATGTACGAAGAACCAGCTAAGAAAAGGGTAGGGAAAGCAAAGCTGCATTCAGGATGTGGAGCTGGCCAGTGAAAGAGGCCAGAACCGAAACGCGGTGTTGAGAGACGTGAGGCAGAGGGCTGGATATATTGCAGAGTGTGATGAGGGAAAAAAGATATGGGGGAGGATGGTATGCAAGAGGAAACACAGTCATTTTTCTCCGAGGGAAAAAGAATGAAAATATTTAAATCCTCCTCCAGTTTTACAACTTTGATTCAGCAGGTAGCAGAATTATTCTGGATGGGTTGCATGGTTCCACGTGGTGGAAGGGGAGAGGAGTGATGGGGAGAGGGTGAGGCTCCTTGTACCAAGGAGCCTGTGAAGTAGGCAGTGGGAGCAGAAGCAGCTTGCACAGTCCTCGGGGAACAGAGGAAGTCCTGCTGGAAAGGCTTCTGTGCAGTCCTGGGAACCACTTTATTTAGTGCTCTTAAGCTTCCCGTCCCTCTTACAACTCCTGGGATGTAGTTAAATGCCTAATTTCTGAAATGTGTGCAATAGGGCATGACATTTGCATGCCAGCTTTGGTGGCTGCTTCAGATGGAGACCAGTAACAAAAATTTCCTGGGGAAAAAAAAAAAAATCAGAAAACCTGCCGAAGACCAAACAAAAGCTTTGAAATGTTCAGCTCAAACATCAGTGCTCGTTTTTGGGGCAGCAGCCGTGCTGTGCTGTGGTAGCACATTGCAGTCCTGGAATCCCAGAGATTAGGAACAAGCCTGACCAGCATACAGCTGGTGAATGTGTTTTAAAATCGACCGTTTAACCCAAGGCTGCTCCACTGAATGCTTTTTTAGCTCTTATGTTTGTGTTAGTTGGATGTGTGATATCTTTGGCCTTTCCACGGGCAGACAGCCTGCATGAATTACGTGCTGCCTATTGATGGAGCCGAGTGCAGTCCTGAGCTCCTGTTAACTCACTAGCAGTAGCATGCTGGAAATTTGATTCAGAAATAGGTCTGCTATAAATGATTTAACATCAGGCCATTGAAATGCGTTTGTGTTTTTTTTCTTACAGCTATTAAAGACTTAGAGAAAACATTTAGCACCAAATTAATGTTGCATTTTTGTTTTAATCCTGCAGATGGGGTTGATTTATATTTCAAAAATATGTGCTGCAGAGGGGAATTAAAACATTACACATTTTCTTTCTGTTGTACTTAATTTTGTTTCATGCAAATATTGTCAGCTAGATGCTGTTACTTTAATGCGTTGAGTTTTCTTTTTCATTAACCATTATGGTGCAGCATTTCATCCTGCACAGTTTCTAGCTGGTTTGTATTCCTTTGTTGTTCGGAGGAGTTGTCTGAGGTCTGCAAAAATGGGGCAACTGGGACCATGCAGAAGGCGCAGGAGCTCTCTTCCCTTCTCTGCTCCTGGAGGAGGGATGGAAAAGCAGAGTGATGCAGCCTGCCTGCAGTCTCCGGGGTGAGGCAGACCCAGCTGTGCTAATTGGAAGAGAAAGAAATGGTGCACTCCAACATGCAGATAGGAAGGAAAGAGGTGGGATTAAATGGCAGAGCAGAGATTTCATGCAATAGTGGCCACTCTGGTACCATCTACTTGGCTCTCCCTTGAGGATGACACAGAGATAAGCAGCCTGAACTCATTAGCACCTCCCTTTCCTCTTGCTCTCTGGTTGATTCAGGCCTGATGGCAGGTGGTGATGGCAGGAGGTGCTCTGATCCGGGATTCCCTGCTGGAAAGGCAGCACATCCTGAAGTCTGAGATGTTAGGTGACATGGCACTTGTTGCAACTGAGATGAGACCTCAGCTCAATGCTGTGTGGAGGATTTTGAAATGAAGATGCTGCTTAGCATGAGAAAAATTTCCTCAGATTAGGTTCCTCGCCCAGAAAACGGGTGGTACCTGTGAGCTCTGCATGTGGCAGCAGGCACATCTTTGGCTAAAATCGCAGAAATCCGCACTTTCACCTCCCAGGTCAAGGGAAGGGTACATGGAGAGGAAGTGCTTTTCTGCTGATGGTCTTCATAGCTGCTTTGGAACTGTAGCTTTACATGATGTTTTCATGCCACTTGTTGCTGCCGTATTCATATAAAATTTAAGAGAAACATTTCCCTGAAAAGATGTCATTGTTATGTTGACTCTGAGGGTGTTCCCTGTCAGCTCTGCAGTAATGGTATCCGTGTTGAGAAGGCTCTTGACTTCATCTCGGGTGGTGAATCCAATAAAATCTTGGTCTTTGGCCTTAAAAAACATACAGCTTGGAATACAGCTATTACCTTGTATCGAAGCACGCTTTCGGTTATGTTCTGTGTGCCTGTTTTGAGCTGTGTCCACAGCTGTGATTAGAAGCAGCCAGCAACAGTGAGAAGAGGCTTTGGGAATTAAGCCCTTGCAGATGAGCAGGTCAAAAGTAAGAGGGAAGAACAAAGCTGAAATCATTGCTGGTTCTCCCAGGTTCTTCACTGTATGAAGGTTAATCTGATTTCTTAATGTAATACTGTAGTTGTCCAAAGCAGAAAGGAAGCATTCATGTTGCATGTTTCTGTTGTAGGCACTGTTGCAATGCTGGACCAGGAAGAAGTGTTTCTTCCAAGTGGTTGGCTTTGGTATGTGACCAGGATAAAGCAACGAAATAGCTCTTGCAATTGCCATAAATGGCTGCCAGAAGTTACCTTAAAAACCTGCCTAGCATGCTCAAGTTTTGCACATTCCTGTAACCTTTTCTATTGAAAGTATTCTGTTCTTTGCATGAGCAGAAACACCTCTGACTAGCACTCTTGGGGAGCAAGGGCCCATTTGCTTGATACACTGCTGATTTTTTGGCAGGCTGTTCAGTGGGAGAGAACAGCCTGGAGAAATGTGCTTGTCTGCGCTGTGCTGGGTGGTGATGTGAGGATGTGGCAGAAGGGAACCTGGGGAAGCAGGGACAGATGGACTGTAAATGGCTTTTCACCTGTGTGTATGCATTGGAAAAGGCCAGCCCGTGGCCCCATCTGCTTTTGTTTGGTCCCTTAGAGTACTAGTGGAGAGACCCAGCATTATGTTTACCCACTTCTGAGAAGTTTGATCCTGAAGGTTTTAACTGGCCTCCTTTTATATTTCGAAAGGGTCTTATTATCAAGCACATATCAAGCCTCCAGTATGGGAAACACTGCTATGTAAAACATAATGGCTATGAACTGGAAGAGGGGAGATTTAGGCTAGATACGAGGAAGAAATTCTTTACTGTAAGAGTGGTGAGACACTGGCACAGGCTGCCCAAAGAGGTGGTGGATGCCCCCTCCCTGGAGATGTTCAAGGCCAGTCTGGATGGGGCTCTGAGCAACCTGGTCTAGTGGGAGGTGTCCCTGCCCATGGCAGGGGGGTTGGAACTAGATGATCTTTAAGGTCCCTTCCAACCCAAACCATTCTATAATTTCTTCCCCCTAAACATCCCACCTCAAGGTGATCTTCTGTGGGAAAGCTAAGATTCTGTGGAAGTTGTAACTTGAAAAGTAATGCTTATTCTTTTTACACAGTGGGAAGAAATTGGTGAGGTGGATGAAAACTACGCTCCGATACACACATACCAGGTATGCAAGGTAATGGAACAGAATCAGAACAACTGGCTTCTGACCAGCTGGATCTCTAACGAAGGGGCGTCCCGCATCTTCATTGAACTCAAATTCACCCTGAGGGACTGTAACAGCCTTCCAGGAGGACTTGGGACTTGCAAAGAGACTTTTAACATGTACTACTTTGAGTCAGATGATGAAGATGGGAGGAACATCAAAGAGAACCAGTACATCAAGATCGATACCATTGCTGCTGATGAGAGCTTCACAGAGTTAGACCTTGGCGACAGAGTTATGAAGCTAAACACAGAGGTGAGAGATGTCGGGCCCCTAACCAAAAAGGGATTTTACCTTGCGTTCCAGGACGTGGGTGCCTGTATCGCCCTGGTTTCTGTGCGCGTGTACTACAAGAAGTGCCCATCGGTGATCCGCAACCTGGCACGCTTTCCGGACACCATCACAGGAGCAGATTCCTCGCAGCTGCTAGAAGTGTCAGGCGTCTGCGTCAACCACTCAGTGACAGAGGAGGCACCAAAGATGCACTGCAGCGCTGAGGGAGAGTGGCTGGTGCCCATTGGGAAGTGCTTGTGCAAGGCAGGGTACGAGGAGAAGAACAACACCTGCCAAGGTAAGGGTCTGCAGGGGGTTGCTGTGCTGAGGCAGCCAGGGTGGTGTGCAGAATTGGCATCTTCTTTTCCGCATCCTTTTGTCACGTCTGGTTGAGCTGACAACGGTAGGTTGGGTCCCCCTTTCCACTGAGGTCCTCTGTGTGGCTGTGGTAGGGATGAAGAGGCTGTGGCCGGAAGTAGTGGGGCTTTGCACCTGCGTACGGGTCCCTCCAGTGCTCGCAGTGAGACTCTGGCACGCCTCTGTTAACTTCGGAGCGGTGTACTGTTGGGCCTGTGAGGGAATTGCAATCTTATTTGTTCTTTAAAGCTTTACACAATTTTTACTCAATATAGGGGTTTTCTCTTCAATTTTAAAGCTTGATTTCTTTTTTTTTTTTTTTTTTCTGGACTGTTGCATGGGATGTTCCAAGGTAATTTCCCTGTACAAGATGTGTTTTGTTTGTGTTTTTAAAGGAGCATGTTTTTCTCTACTGCTCTGTGAGGTGTGGACAGGGAGAGAGAGGGGGAAGATTTGGTATTTTCCTCTCCGGTAAATAGTTTAATACAAAGCTGCTTAGAGTTAAATGTAAAGCCCCACTTGTGAAAGTGCTTCCATATGTGCTGCAGTTTACACACAAGTAGCTGGCTGAGGTTTCTGGGTTGCTGTTCAGCATAGGTCTCCTGAATCAGGGGCCTCAAGGAAGTGGTCTAGGGTGTCTGAAGCTTAAAACCTAACAAATACTTTTCAAAAAGTGCAATATACAACGATGTTGTACAGAGAGTGTGGCGTTATATATTGGTTTATAAATTTTTTCTTCTTGTTTTAAATGTGTAATGGGTAGCTTAAAAGAAAACGTATTTGGGTGAAAAGAAAAAAAAAGAAATGGAAAAAAGTTTAGTTTGGATTTGCCTTTTGCAAAACTTTGTTCATCATCAGTTGTATCCCCCAGTTTTCTTGCCTTGTGCTTGCAGCCACTTTGTAAGGGGAAACCTGTGGAGAAGACAGAGGGATTTTCTTCCATCTGAAGTCAGTGTTGTGTTTTCTCTTCACCTTGCTCCAGACATTTGTCGTTGGCATTTGTAGTGTTGTTGCATAGGGTGGATCCGTGCGTATCCAAAGTAATCTGTGGTCATGATCCTTCCATCCTCAGCCCCTGAAGATTACAAAGTCCAAGTCTTTTCAAGAGTTGACTTGGAAATAGAATGGAGGTATGTTTATTTTTGGATTAACCTCTGGTAAACTTTTTTTTTTGGGTGCTGGAAGGGTCTTCTTTTTCTGCAGATGTAGTCAATATTGCAAAATGAGGTTTTTTCCTGTGCCAGTAAAGATACTTCTCCCATGTGGAGGTAAAGCAGTCTGACTTGCTGTTTGGTACTGCACAAGGGGACCAAAGATCAATAATAGTCCAAGCTGAGGAAATCAAGACTGCTACAGATGAAGGAGATGTGCCAGATGTTTCATCGTGGCTGAAAATACTGCATCCTGAAATAGCATGCACTGGCTGGGTCCTGTGTCTAGACACTGACTCGAGCCACCTGTAAGAATGATTAGAGTAAGGGAGTACATCCATTAGCTGTCGTTCAAATTCTGGCCTCCCACACTGTGTGAACAGCTTGAGATGTCTTAAAGCAATCTTAAAGAGCTAAAAAATAATAATTAAAAAAAAAAAAAAGCACCAACAAGAGAAAACTCAAACCAAAACAGAAAAAGCACTACTGGCTTGAACCAGACACCTGAGAGTTTCTTTAGAAGAGCTTACTTTTAGACTTATAGAATCATTTAGGTTGGAAAAGACTTCAAGGTCATCAGGTCCAGAGCAGCTCCATCTCCGTTAGTGCTGCGACTGCAATCTGCAGTACGCTTTCAGAAGACCTTAGTGATCTGGGATTCTGCTTTTCATTTTGGGGTAGGAGTGGGTTTTTTTATTTGTTTCTGTTTATTTTACTTGGTCATTTTGGAGGACAGTGTCTGATCACCCGGCTTATGACTATGTTGGGTAGGAGTTGATAGTGTTAGGATGCCTTAAGGTGACGTACCCGTGCCTTTCTGTGCTAAGGCATACCCACATAAACTGCTCTCAAACTTCACCCACAGCCAGCAAGAGGCTATCATCTGAATTACTGTGGGGCTGTTAAATTCTGTAATTCTCATTTGTAGGAAAGCCCTGAATTCCGTCACCAGATCAATGGGATGTTGGGATCTAAGTGCCTATGGCAAAGTCTGTTTGAGGGCCCCATTTGGATGTCTTGTGTTTAACCCAGGTCATGGTGCCAAGTGTTTCCTGCTGGCTGCTGCTCAGAGATGCTCAGTCGATAGGAGACATCAGCCTTAGGCTGCTGCCCAGGATGTCTGCGGTCAGTGCATGTGGAGTTGACATTGACAGCCTTTGTGAGTAAAATGCTTTCCGGTTTGGATGCTCTATTCAAAAGGATGAGCTTTTTTATAGGATAGTAAACTTTGCAGCCCGTAAGCAGAGTAGGTTATGCTGTGGAAGGTGCTGTGTTCTGCTTTGATTCAGGTGGCTCTTTCACAGCTGACTTGTGTTTAGGAAATGCCCTCTGTGCTCCTGGCTGGTGTAATGGCAGTCTGGGCAGTCTGCGGTGTAGCTTTGACAAACACCTAAATGACTTATGACCCTTGGTTTGTAAATCATTTAGGCACATCTTGCAAGCGGTCTTCCTGTCTGCTTTCTCTTACAGTTAAGGAGGTTGTTACTGGCTGTGCTTTGGGAAACATTCTCAACCCTGAAGAGCCGGGCTTTGTTTATTAAAATTTCTCCTGCAAAGATGACATTTTCCAAGCTCTAGTGTCACGTCTGGACAAAGCAGACTACGCTCTTATTAGAGACGATGTAAATCCCAGTCACCCTCACAGACATATGGGAACCATTGAAATCCCTTCTGCCTACAAATCATTAATTGGCAACGATGTTCTGAATTCATCATCTTGTCAGCGGGGTTCCTGTTTGAAGAAGGCACTGACAGTAACAGCTGAGCAATTTCTCTCACTGGGGACACTGGGGTTGTAAATATGACATGGTCTAATCTCCTTATATAATGTGCTCACTCTCTCAATTAGTATAGGCAGCTAGGCAGTATTTACTGTTAAGAACCCAAACCACTTGTATTTTACACCTCCTTTGGCAACAGTCAGCAACTATGAGACAACTAGAGGTAAGTTGTGGCTGCTTTGGGACGCGTTTATAAAGAACCACTGTTAAGGTTCATTATTCACAAGAATAAATTGCTGTACTCGTTAGTAATAAAAACCCAAAGCAGTTGCTCTGAATTTCTATGCTGTTTTCCAGAGCAGTGATTTGGTGCCACTAAAAGATTCCTGGTTCTTGGTTCAGCTTGTGCTGTCTGAATGGCTCCTTAAATGTTCCTGAGCATTTTCACTAGGTGAAGAATGCCTGCTTTCAAGTCTCCTTAGCAGGCAGCACATTTCCAAAGCTGAGGGCCAGATCCTAAACTGCTGTGAAACTGATGTGATGCCACTGAAGTCTGTGAGGTCTTCACCCATTTAGGGTTTTGGTCAAAAAGTGCATCTTCCCCACCCTACTCTTTCCTTCTGCCTGCACTGGCAGAAGCGAGAGTTGTAACTTCAGGTTTAGCTGTGTAGTGTATACAGCAGCCCTCCCCTGCTGGGATTTGCATATTCAGCCTCACCTTCAGCCCAATGTGTTCTTAGTGTGAAGCAAGCACTGCTTATTTTCATCCCTTTAAAGGCTCTGGACCCCATCCTACTTGAAGGAGGGGGATGCTGACCTGTTAATCTGGTGAGTCCCAAACACACAGTTTTGGGGGCAGCAGTGAGGTACTGCTAGCAACCATGGGGCCACAGAGCTGTAACTGCAGATGCAATTGGTTTGCAGAGCCTGATATTTTTTTTCAGAGCTGAATCACAATTGTTTTTTGTTTGTTTGTTTTGGTTTTGGTTTTAAACTGCATTGAATGAGAGCCAAGCTTAAAAAAAAAATCAAGTAATGAGTTCAGGAGGTCACCAGGCTCTCCTTTCCAAGCATCAGTGCATACTGCTAGTTGAAGAGACATCAAAAGGAGTGCAGCCAGTTCTAGCCAGCTGCAAGGTGTGGACAAGATTACAGATGTTGCAGAGCTTGACAAAATAATAGAGGAAAACTTGGGTGACATTTTCCTTCACCCTTGCTGCTTTCAGAGGGGAGAACTTTGAAACAGAGGAGTGGGCAGAGGATGGGTTGGGGTATGGCTTTCTCTTTCTGGAAGGGAGCTGCTGCCACAGCAAGTTATTTGGATTTTTTTTTTTGTAAAACAGCTGTAGAAGATTCAAGTCCTTCTGCTCTCTTAAATGTTGCTATTTGTTGTTCGATTATTCTTCCCTTAATCAACTTTGCTGAATATCATTATGCATTTACAACCAATCTTTAGTTTTGATGATTGTTCATTAATTGTGTTGCAATTCAGCCCAGCTTTTGCCAAGAGAAATAAGAACTTCCTACAGGAAACAAAGGCTGCAGAAATGAACACTGTTGACAGAAATGCTTTATTCTGGATATAATTAAAATCAGTTGACAAGGGTTGCTAGATTATGTTGATCAGAAGTTTGCCTGCCGAACCAGTCCTTGGGTGATTTTGTTTCCAACTGCTCAGTGGCGAAGTAGAGTTACTCATCTCTCTATTTTTTGGGAGGAGGGAAGAGTAAAAATTCAGTGTGTGTGCTTTCCCCAGGTGGCACAGTGCTGTAGTGAACTTCCATGTCCCCTTGTTTCTAGGAAGTGGAAATGTGTTGCTGCACAGGTAACCTTGTTCTGGGGTTTGGGTTTGTCTCTGAAGCAGCCCCTGTTTCTGGTTTCACATCTGATGCAGATGCAGGAGGGGGGCAACTTTTCTCCAACCCCTCCACAGCTTGCCTCTCTGCCTTGGCCTGGCTGAATTCTCGCTTCAAACTCCTTGTTATGGATACTAGAAAGGCAGCATGATGCTAAATCCTACTTGTCTTTTGGGAGACTTCCCTGCCGGGACTCAGGTGAGCAAGGCAAGCGCGCTTTCACCCTTGTGGTAGAACGGAAAGCAAGCAAAGTCCGGGAATAATAATAATAAAAAAAAAAATCTCTTCTTAATTGTTCTACTGGGAGGTGATTACATCGCAAGAAAAACGTTGATGGAAATGTTCAGTATATGGAAAATACTGAATTTGGAAATACTGTTGCACCTCCAGGGAGTTCTTTGCCCATCATTCATACTTCTTGCGTGTTTTTCTGATTAAAACAAAATTGGCTGGGAGTGTAGCATAGTAGGTGTTTATGTAATTACGAGCTGAAGTGCCTAGTTAATTTTAATTAGGCACAAAACCAACCAGCATCAGAATAACTGAATTTTTGGCTGCACAGTCTGTGTTATCTTCTCCAAATGTAAGGGAAATGCTACACTGCAGCAAAAGGCAGCTATCACTGGAGGGGGAGTGGTTTTATTCTGCAGAGGTGTGTATATTTTGGTGCTGGTCCACAGCTGAAGTAGTTAAGGACAGGAGTATGTTTTCCAGAGATGAAAACTGTATTGCAAGAAGACTAATTAAATATTATTTGCTTTATTTTACGTCCTTGCCTTTGTTGTAGGAGACATGGTCTGTTTATGCGCAATACACTGTCCTTTGTTAATGAGTTCTGACCTTCTGCGCTGCCTTGTACACTTGTAACCCCTGGTGACTCTGAAGATTTTTCCTCATACAACAGTGCTTTTAGGTTGTTACTCTGCCTAGCTTCACCTTCTTGTTCCTTGCAGTGTGACTGCTATGCAGTCACCTTCCAGAAGGACGATAAAGAGTACTTTTTTCCCCATGCAAAATATAGATTGAACAGTATAAATAACACTGGGTTTGGAACCAGCTCTTGAAAATTTCAGTTCTGAAGGTCATGCTTACTTGTTAGCCGAAGGAGATTTTAGGGCAGATTTTAAGGTATGCTTTTGCCTCTGATCCTAGATAACTAACTGGTATTTAATCAAATACTGATTTTTGTTTTTTTTTTTTTCCTTTTTTTTTTTTAATTTTAGCATTCCTGAATATAAGGTGTCCATTGGTAGCTTAAGGAATTTCTTAAATCATGGGGTGGGAGAGGTGCTAGAGGAGAACAGGCATGTTAGCTGTGGTGTGCTGTTTGGTTCACTTGGTGGTCACCCTCGACTTTTGAGTTCCTTGCTTATTTATTGTAGCTTCTAGAAACAGTATGGGACTCTGGAGAAATACTAAGCATAAAGCGCACAAATGGCAGTTGGCAATGCGGTGGATTTCGTTGATGTAAGGTAGAACTGTTCCTGGGTGGCAATCTTTAGCAGAAGCGTGGCTCCAGCCTCTCAAACTGCCATAGATCTGCCAGTGCTCATCCGTCAGAATCCTCATTGCACAAAATTTATATTGAGTATTAAAATGAAGTTGTACTATTGCATGTTTTCTTCATAAAGCAGGTTTTCAGTTTTGTGCTTCTCATTTAGAATCACTTAGCAGTAGTTAATGATGTGTTGACATTTCAATTACAAGCGTTTCTCTGTGCATGCTTTATGTCTTGACCATTTTAACTTGCTTTGGGCTAATACTGAGGTTGAAATGTAGGCTTCAGAAAAGGAAGGTGCGATTTTCTCTTGTTTGAACATAGTTGCCATGTACCTTTCTCTTTTTTTAAAGCTGGATAAAATTGTTCTGTGAAAGGTAAGTGTTCAGCACAATGCGGTGAGAGCAAAGAGACTGCAGCGCAGATGTCTGCACAAAGAGGTGAACCTGTAAACAGGAATGACCAAGTATTTTTCTGGAAGCTTGCTCGTTTTTTTATCATTGTAGTTAATCTAACATAGGCACCACGGTGTCCACAGGCAACACATGGTTAAGGTTTCATTGAGCTTGGTACTGATTTGCCTCCATTTTTGATTTCCCTCAGGATGATGATGTAGTTTTTAATGCTGGAATGAACTCAAAGAGCAAGGCTAGGTGTTCTATAAAACCCAAACCGTATACCCAAAACAGATTAAAGAAAGAAAAGACAAAAGAGAGGTTACAGGCCCGTGGATGTCCCTTATTGTTTTCCTATACTTGTCCTACCTTTATAAATGTAGGTCCTTAAGAAACAGTTGAAGTTTGAAGAACTGGGCTTTCAGCTGGCAGCTTCCTTCTTGCTATAAATGGTGGTAAATCAGATTAAGGCCGATGAAGATGGTCTCCCCTGAAAATCTAAGCTCTAAAAGCTGCAACTCAAATGTGGGGAAACAGGGCTGTCCCTGCCCTGTTCTGCCCCAGGTTATGTCCCTGAAAAAGACCGATGGGAGAGGATATGCACCTGCTGCTCTGCTGCCTGGCTTTGCCGTGGGTGGGTGCTCAGCTCCCGTACTGGGTTCACCCACTGAAACCCTGCTGGCTTCAAGGGGAGGTGACCCCTTGTCTTGGCAAGGGTCGGTGTGTGTCCCAAGTCAAGTCATTGTGGTAGGCTTTGAGTGGCTTGTGAGGAGATTCACTGGCCATTTAGCTTTCACTACAAGGAAGGAAATGGTTGATCCAGTCCACGATTTTTCTCGAGTTCTTGAAGGATCTATTTCATGTAGGAGGTTGGGGTCACTACTCCCTGTTTAACAGATGGCTGCTTTGGGGTTGAGGCTGAGTTGTTCAGCGCTAGGCGGAGGCTAGAGCCTGAACCAGGGCTCTGTCTGTCCATGCTGTACTTGAACCCGTATGCTCTTTTTGTGATCTTAGGATAGCATAACCCTTGTCAGGTCATTCTGCTCCAGGTGAATTCATTGCAGAGTGCTGAACAGCAACACGCCAACTTACTCCTCTGAAGCTGTAATTGGAACAGAAGTTGCTTTTGCAAAAGATTTCTCAAGCTTTAGAAGTCTTTTTTTTTTTTCCTAAATAGTTGTTGTTTTGTTTAGTATTTTTTTTTCCATTGAAAACCTCAGCTTAAAATTAGGTTATTTAAATCATTACTTTGGGCCCTTAGAAACTTTCTTTTCAAAAGCATCCGTCTCTCATTAGCATTTGCTGTAGTCAGTGGATGCTCAGCAGTTCTGAACGCTAACTAGGCTGTTTGCTTTTGTACCTTAAAATTAGATACTTCCCTTCAGAAAATGTTTGGCCTGGAGGTACGTATTCTGAAGAAGAATCTCGCAGTAACTCAAGCTTCTGCCTAGGATGGAAGCTGTGCCAAGGAGTCCATCTGCTTAAAAGTCCCTTTTGCTGCCTTGTAACTGAGTACCAGACCCCCTCTGTATAAAGCATCCCTTGCATCAGCAGACTCGTCTGTCCCTCCACACGTGTGACGGGTATCGCTTGAACAAAGCGAGCCTGCCTGGGGAGCCGGTGTCATCTTTATTGAACTCCAGAGTCACGGTTACTGTCCACAGAGTGAAATGGCTGCCTCCTGCATGGTTCACAAGGGTTGCCTTGCTACAGCACTAATTCCCCAAATAATGCATTAGATGTCTTGCACGTCGTTGGACGGTCTGTCATCCCGTTCCAGCAGTGACGGAGGTCACAGCTTTGCATTCGGAAGCTGTCTGAAAAGGAAGCTTTTTAATTGCTGCAGAGCAAGAGGAAAGGCTGCTCCCTATGAGCGTGGGGAATGTGCTAATTTGGTATGCGGTGGAAGCAGCCTGCGGGTTGCAGCTTCCCAGCCCCAAGCTGCTTTGCAGACAGCCTGCTGCCCAGGCAGCTGCACAGCCAGCACCATGGGCTCCGTTGCGGTGCGGGTTCAAGAAATGCCAGCAGTGCTGGTATCTTGGGACAGGTACCATCATTGTGCGAGTATAAAGCCAAGGCCATTGGTTGCGTTAATTACTGGGATGCTCAGATAAAAGCTTTTCTCCTCATCCTATGGACAAAGCTGGCCAGTATTATCCATTTATTTTTAAAGACATTTTTTAGAAGAGCTTTTACATTATTTTGCTTTGCTCTCACAGTTCAAGCATGATTTAATATGTCAAAACTGGTTTGCTTAGCTGGCCTTGATTGTCTTGCATACTTCCACTAAAGCAGGGCAGTCATCTTTCTAGGCATGCTGCTGCTCAGACAAATGAAGTGTCACAGCAGTTAGGGCTTGCTCTTGTATTGTGACAGCGGTGGCTTCCTCTGACAAAACTGGCAGTGGGGAATTTAGACAGCGGTAATGCCTGCAGACACATCTTGGGTCAGAGCAGCACGGGCCCACACACACAGATGGGGAGACAAGCTTATGCTTGAGAGATTTAATCGATCATTCATGTGAAAAGAAATCTTGGTCCAGATTGAGAGGGTAGCTAGTACCAAAGAAGGATAGAAAATGTGTCCTGTTGGTGCTGATGCTTGTGGAGCCTCGGAAAAGTAGCGCTGGCAGTCCTTACTCCAGAGTAGCGCCACCAAACGGATGCATGTGGGTGCACGTTGCCTGGCAGAAGCGAGCCACCGTGTGATCATGTACCTTCTATGGTCAGCAGGATTTTACCATTGATTTTATTGAGATGATAATCCCTTATAATACATTCTTAACAACTAAAATGATTTCCTGGCTTAGATCTTACTTGAGCATTGCACTGACTGCCAGCGGAGCAGATAGAAATTTAGCTGTTAGTAATCGGAACAGCTGAGATCAGAGCTATTTCTCAGACAATGGTGGGATCCTGATCTCCTCCAAACCTCCTGAGTATTAGAGGGGCACTGTCTCTCATGGTGGTCTTGTTCGCATCTCGTGCAGGGAGACGCAGGCTGAAGTTCATCCATACGCATCTCTGCTCTGTGCTCCGTTAACAGGACTAGGTAAGGAGCTTTGAGTCACTCCTTGCTCTTAGTGCACTTTAAAATGGCACGTCAGCCCTTACAGCCAGCCTGCAGAACTTGGTGTTTGGCAGAAAGCCTTCCCTAACCTGCTGCTGCAGTGCTGTGGGCTTATCTGACTTCTGCTCCACACGTGGCATCCTCACCACTGCTGCCTTTGGGCTCTTGCCTCCTGCGTGCTTTGGTGAGACACGCTCAGCATTTGGGTCAGACACCTCGTGGTGCTTTCCTGCTGGTGTGCCCTGGGGGCACACTCTCTGTGTGTGAGATGGCTGCCAGATGGAAATCTGGTGCTCGGGGACAAGCAAAATGATTGTACGATGCTGTTATTGACTGAGCTCTGAGCGCGGCTAATGGCATTGACAGGAGCTGTGTCATCCTGGTGGCGAGGGCGGCCGGTCGTGCACTGACTCTGAAATGCAGCGTGTTAAATGCACTGGGGGAAGAGGGGGGCAGTGCCCCCTGCCAGACCCTGCCCTTGTGAAATGCTGTAGGGTGCTGTTTGGTTTGGTGACCTCCCGGTGATTCCAGAGATGCTTGAAGAGGGCCAAAAGTCTGTGTTTCTGGTGTTTTGCCAAGAAGACAAGATGAAGCTAGGTCTGACCTTGTCACGTGAAGTGGTTGGCCAGTGTCACCTGAAAACTTCATTCTCTAGCTAAAAACTTAGGGTTGAATGTGTGCTGTTGGGTAAGGCGTTTACCAGGATTCCCATGCGTGATGCCTTCCGTGCCTTCAGCCTTGCTGAAGGCTTGGTCATGGCTGTGCAGGCCCCTGGCTCCGCTTTGTGTGCACTGTGCGTGGTTGGGAGCACACTGGTTCTGCAGCCACCTGTGCTGAATGCCACGTATCATTCTGGTCTCATGGGAGCTTTGTAGGAGAACCAAGACCACCCAAAACTAGAGGTGGTGTCTTCAGAGTATTTGCTTTTAGTTCAGAAGTAGAAATGTCTTAGCTTCAAGTTAGCGTTCATTTTCAGTGAAATGAAGTGAAATGGAAGCTTTTTGCCACTCTTATCAGGGAAAGCCAAGGCTGTGCCACAACCATGCTGCAGGTACGTGGAGTCCCTTTGTATTTTGTGTGGTGTACATGCATGCAAGCAACACAGGCTGCAAATACCCAGAGAAACAAAAACAATCGCTCAGTTTATTTATTGGGCAAAGACTTTTGGTTTAACAAATTCATATTTTAGATGTTCTAAGGGCTGATTTCCAGATGCCATTGGGAAAAGTGTCGGGCCACATTCAAATTAGCCTTATTGTTCCATAATATCTTACTGGAGTACAAGGTTAATTAGTACTATGGGCAATATGCATTATTCATCACAGCAATCAGGCTTTTCTTCTGTTGGACTGTTGTGTGCAGCAAATTGTTTCCCTTCCAATAACAAATCCGTAATATATTATTTTCATATTTAATCCTGCCAAATCGTATTTGTGATATATGAATTATGTGGGCACTCTGATGCTGATGGAAAACATTTCAGATGTCAGAAAGGACTGTAATTTTAACATTTAACTCCTGGCTTGTTTAGCTGATTTGGTCATAGACCTCCAGGACAATGGGAAACAGAAGATGGTTTGATAAATGCCTGTCTTCAGTCTGGCCCAAACCAGGATAGTAGCTGTGATGTCAGTAGCCCCGTGTTAGTTTTTATCAGCAGTGTTTTCATTGCTAATGATCAGCCGTATCTCACTGCAGGCTTGAGCTGCTGAAAGCATGTTGCTCTTGCATGCAGCTGCCTGCAGTCCCCCAGCACAGACCTCTGACGTGTCTCCCTTCCCTCCTGAGGGCTGAAGCTGTGGGAAGCGCATCCTAGCAGGGCCGCTTCAAGCATAAGGGCTAAATACAAGATATCCTCAGCTACCAGCCCATGCCAGGGGCTTTGCCTTGCTCCAGCATCCCATGTGGGCTGCGGCCACCAGCAGGGGAAGTGCTGGCTGGCTTGCTTGCAGGAGGTCTAGCAAGAGGTGGCTCTCCCTCGTGCAGCCTGCTTGTCATGCCTTTTTTGTCCGCCTGCCTTTCTTGGTTCAGGGACCAAGCAGCCAGCATTACCTCATCCACAGCCAGTAATGAGTCCACTCCAGAGAAGGCATCTAGTAGGAGGAGTTACCCAGTGCTGTGATTAATCTCATTCTTCCTTTCCCTAAAGGCAAGACGTTTTCACCCTTGCGATTCTGCTGCCTTCTCTCGTACTGCGTTCAGGGGGCTGAATCGCTCCTGCAGCCTGAGACCGTGGTGCTGCAAGTGTCAGGTGCCTGCACTTTCTGGGCCAGCACTTGGAAAACAAGCTGCAGGGATCCCTCTCTGCCACAGTGTTTACTTGAGGAATAATATTATTCTTTAACTGTCTTTGGGAGATGTTTCACTGCTGCTTTCTAACTGTTTCTGACATTTCGCTCAGGCTGCCTTCTGGAGGAGTCTTGCAGCTGCAGCCTTCTCAGTCAGCTGTACATACACACACATTAAGCGGGTAGGTGGGTATTGGGACACTGGCTTTGTTGGATTTGCGCATCGTGTCAGAGGGCATTGAGCCCCCTGTTAAGATCAGTTTGTGCTATATATCCATGCAGAGAGAAACTGCCTCTGCCACCAAGGAGTTCACATTTTCAAAAAGCAGGTTGAGAAGAAAACAGAGGCACAGAAGGCTGGGTGACTTGCGGAAGGTCCACAAACCAATTTTGATGGAGGCAGGAGGTTCTTCCAGCTTCTGCTACCCTCGCTTCAAGTTGATTCACAGGTTCTCCCATCTCTTGCTCTCCTGAGAAGGATGTAGAGGATGTAGGTAGGCATGCACTCACCCTCCAGCGCAGTGTGGCACGGCCTCATTGCACGGGCAGGCATGCATTGCAAAGTGATGCTGTGCTGCCACTGCCCGGGGGAGGAACTTGCACTGACATCACTGGAGGATGTTCTGGCAGAGTTCTGCCTTAAGTAGCTCGTGGCAATGAATCTGCCACGTTATGCCAGCCTTGCCGATGTGCTGGTGATGAATGCTCAAGATTCCTTTGTGTTAGAAATGCAAATAAATATTTCCGAGCAAACCTGACTCATTTCCTTTCTGCCCTTCTTGTGCTGTGTGTGCATTGTTTTCCCCTCCTGAGTTTCCCTTTGATAGAAACAGAGCAGTCAGCTTAGGTGGCTGCTCTCCTTCTTGCCTCCTCTTGGCTGGGGCAGAGAGGAATTTCAAGAGTGTAGTTTCTGCAGTTTGGTGGAGAACATGGTGGATTTTGTGTGTCAGGCAGCAGAAAATGAAGGCACTTTGAAATTGAGGATCCTGATGTGTCCAGGGGCATTCTGGTGCAGGTCAGGAACAGAATGTCAGCAGTAACATTAAGGGTGGGTAAACTTTGGTATAGCACTTGTTTATGAAGCAACTAGCAAATGTCTCCAGGCCTTTGATTGCGGTGCTGTTACGGGGTAAACAAACAATCACAGAAATAAGGAGGTGATGATCAGTAACGCTGTTCCCCTGATTATTACCCAGTGCTTAAAACAAGTGCTGAGATGCCTTTCAGCAGACCAGTGCCTCCAGTGTTGCACGAAGCTGTGTTTGTGAATTAATTTTGGATCACTTCAGGTTAAAACATACGGGTTTGCACACAGTGTCTGCTGAAAAGTTGGTTATGGGCCACAGAATAATAAGTAAATTATATCTAAATTATAATTATGTAAATCACCAAAAGCAGAATGGCTTTGTCAGCCTCGTCCTGAAGAGTTTCATCAATAACTTATGAGCTTCAGTAAATGGGTGGTGCTCATATGCTACTTTGTTGCACGGTGTCATCACATAAAGGCAAAGGAATTTTATTTTTTCTTAAGTATTCCTGGGGACAAAAATAAAAAAAACTTGGAGCAATCAGTGGCATGTAAATTGAGCATTGTGTTGTAAATCAGCGTGGTTGAAAGTATTAATGAGAGAATCTTCTGCAGATTCTGTGTCCATAGATCTCTGAAATAGCTCATGGGGGCAAAAACTAGACTGTGTTACTGATAAATAATAGAACAGCTTCACTCCCTCTCCTCCCCCTTTTCCTAGCTTTACATGACACGAAGCACTTCTTGGAGAAAGTAGTGTTTTTCAGTCTGTACCAGAATGTAACAAACACCATTGTTGTTCTGGAGAAAAGTTACATTTCTACCATCACGTTTTGATTCTGAAGTAGTCAGCCTGTAGATCTGTTGAATCTGAAGGAGAGAAAAAAATCTATTAGATGTGGTGAGGCTTTGCCTTTCCTCCTTTAGGAAGGGTTTCTGTGTTGGCTTTGTGTGCCTGATTCTGAAACAGTACAAGGAGGAGCCTTGCTGTGCCGGCCTGAGCGTAGAGCAGGGTCTCATGCTCTCTCTGGTCCTGCTTCCTCAGGGCTGTGTGTGTGGCTGGCTGGCACCAGGAATGGAGAAAGAGCAAAAAAATCAGAGTGTGCGCGTACGAACAAACCTTGACGCCTTTGCTGTGGCCGCATGGATATAACCAGCAACCTGAGAAACTGTCTGGCGTGGCTCACAAGCACAGGCAGTGCCTACATCTGACGGCCCTACTGAAGGAGTGGGAAGTCTCCCCCGTTACCTGGGGCACTGGAGAGGCTTGCTGAGGGTGCTCCTGGCTGGCAGGTCTGTCCCAGGGAGCAGAGCCAAGACTGGGCACAGCATACAGGGCAAAATGCTTGGGGGACTCTGTGGTATCCTTTCCTGGTACTATTACTTTTTTTTGTTTTAGTGCTTTTTCTAGCTTTGACTTGTTTTCAATGGCAGGACATCAAAATCGCCTAGATGTTTAGAAATCACTATGTGTATGAGCATCCCAAATCTTCAATTCTTGGAGTAAAAGAATCACCTTCTCCTTTAAATAGCTTATTTAGGTATTGTGAAAAATAAATAATTCTCTGGGCTTTAACACAGAAACAACAAGAAGCTGCTAGCCCTAACACGTGGCTAATGTGTCCTGTCCAAAGCCATGGGAGTTCGGCAGTGATGATGAAGAAAAGGAGGCTGAGCACTCAGCTGCTTCTGTACACTTCTTTGGACTGGAATTCCTGGGGATTTTGTCATATGATAACCTGTGTAGAACATTCTCTCCTTATCCTCATTTTAGTGATAAGTAAACAGAGCCAAGGAAGGAGTTGCACGATCTCCTACCATCCAGTGGAAACTCAGTTTTCTCAGCCTTGTACACTAGCTCACTAAGCTGCGTGTCCACGGAGGTACAGTGACTGTGACCATTCTTGTTAGAGAGCATAGACACGTTATCTAGTGTATTTTAGCTGCTCTTAAGTGACTTGCTGCCCTGGCAGTAGATAGTTTCTGTAATGTGATTTTTAGTTTAGAGTTGAGGGTTTATTTTGCTGTTTTACCTGGCCCTCAATTTCAACTGTAGCCCAGTCAAACATTTTATTACTGTACATTCTCACAATCTACAGGATATTCTCAGCTAGGTTAGGAGAGCTAGAGACAGGAGAACAACATAAATTTATTGTGTATTTCATTTCTACTGCTTTAAGCTGTGGCAGAAATAGATGTTTAGCATTTCATACAAGTTGCCCTAAAAGTACGTGGTATTACTAAACTATTTGTATCTTCAACTTTTAGAAGAGGATGCATTAAGTATTTCACTCTGTGCAAACTTAATAAAAAGAATGATTTGCAGCCTCTTCGCTTTTGCTGAAGCACTGGACTCTAAAATATGTTGCAACATTTACTTTAAAATAGCATTTCACTGTGAATGGAATTTCTACGTCTTTAATTATCTCTTTAAAGAGAGTGAAAGCAGATCAGTGCCGTACAAAGCAATATGTTTCCGTTTTACATCCTGTGGCAACACAGCTAGAACTTTTCCTCTCATGCAAGTGAAAATAATGGCTTTGTCTCTGAGTGTCTTCATGCGAAATTGGCTATCTGCTGTTGAGACAAAATCCCTTAGACTTGCAGCATCTGCGGTGAAAAGATTAGCAAGCCAAAATATACCACAAGTGCAAAGTTACCAATAAATGATGATTAACAAGTGTTTAGAAGGAAGCCTGCTGTGAGCTTTCAGTACCTTCAGCTGAACCAGTTTATAACATAATGCTACCAGGATATTTCACTGTACACGGGAAGGCAAGGGAATAATAAAATGTGCTAGAATTCCCATGCACTGGTGAATTCCTTGAATTTATCAAGCTTGCTGGTATGCCTCCAGATATTTTCCTCAAAATGATGACTAGTTCTTTAATTACACTTAGAGCTGTGTTGTTGTTGTTTGAAACTAAGATTGAATTTAGTAACGTAAGTGTCATTAATCTGGTGAAATAAAAATGTCTAGTTTTTTAATAAGGTCTCAATTTAATGTTTTTAAATACTCTGAAGAGATTTAGTGCTAAAACAGCTGATATAAATCTGCTCCACTCCTCTGTAATTCTCTCTCAAGCATGTGCCTCTTTCCAAGGGAACTTGACTTGCACTAATTTCAAAGCTCTTTACTGCCCACATGAATTTGATGGTCTATCACTTTTATTGTTAAAGGTTGTTAACATCAGAGGTGACCACGAAGCTGAAGTGGCAGTCTATATATAGTATTAATTGGCCTATACTTTTTTGTGAAGTACCACGGAGAGGCCCAGGCCAGGAGTTACGTTCCAGGTGCAGTACTGAAGTAGAGCCTGTCCACAAGAGTTTGCAGGCTTGTGTTGTGCTGTGGTTTAAGCTTTACAGGTGAACTGCTTTCTCTAGCCCCCGTTCTGCTTTTTGTCTTGTAAACTGAGGCGTATCAGTGCCGCTGCTCGGTCATGCTGGTTGCAAGGCAGTGGGAGCTGTCGAGCTGTGTGGCTGCCCTCAGCCTGGCACATTGAAGTCTCATGCAGTGCTAAATGGAGTAGAAATATGCTATTGTTTTCATAATTACATTTGCAATGCCTTATTCCTAAATAAGCTCCATTTTTTTTTTCATATGGCATTTTATTTTCCTCTTTTTTTAACCAAACAAATCATCAGATTGGTACATTTCACAGGAGGAATGGAGTGCATTTCTTGAGTTTTGTTCTTGTTTAGAGATAAAAACCAACCAAACAACAAACCAACAAACAGACACTGGATTGGCATTCCTTCCTATGGAAATTTTTGTCGCTTCTTCGTTAAGCGTATGTTTGTTCAAGCGAACTTCTTACTTCTGAAGACCTTGTTAGTATTTATGCCAGTGCAAAGTGAGTCCAAATTAACTCCCTTCCATGCTGTTTCCTTGTCTGAGGCAAGGAAGAACAGAGGAAACCTTGCCCTACAGGTCGAAAAGAAGCTGCCTGTGTAGCAGTGAGTGTATTTAGCCATTCTAATAGTAAATATTGCAGTTGAGAGGCGGTGGTATTCACAGGGGAGCTGAATCACTGCAGTCACTTCAGAGCAACAAAGAGCGGAAACTGTACCAGCCTCAGCGATGAATCGGTGCTGCGGTGATGAGAAGGAAGCAGCTTTCCCATGTTCCGCGTAGGAGTCAGCATTGCTCTCCCCAGGGATTGTGTCAGTCTGTAAATAAAGATGCCTCTGGTTTCCCTGGGGAGCAGCTTAGGGTCTGAGACCATCATCTGCCATCCCATATTCCTCATTAGACAGCGGCTGGCACAGTGGAAAGAGGGTCGGGTGCTGAGCTTTGGCTCTTTTCCTTCCCGGGCTGAGTCACCCCTTTCCTTTTCAGGACTTGGTGTCCCTCCATTTAGTTGAGGAAACACCTGCAGAACCCCCTCCTTGTTTCTGGAGGGGAAAATAGGGTTTCTTGGGGACTCGATGCTCTGTGAGGCTAAGAGAAGGCCGAGCAAATGCTCTGTCTGTCACTGCAGGGCAAGGAGCCTGCGTATTTGCTAGCCCAGGGCAGGCGGGGCGCGGATGCTCCTGGGTACTGCCACGCAGTTAATGAGCACTGCTCTTCTCCTCGGTCGCTATGTGAGCGGCTTGGCAAGCAGGCCGGGGAAGGCGAGGGGCACCTCATGAGCCCAGCCGCTGTCCTGCTCTTTAATTATTGCTGTTTCCAAATCCCTTTCAGTATTCACAGCTCAATTTATGTGCTAATTGGTCCTTTTAATAATCAAAAGATAGAGACTACAAAGGTAGCACGGGGGTGTTTCGCCGGCAGTGCCACTGCGTAGCTCCGATAAATTATCTGTGGCAAAGATTTTGTTGCCTCGTGGCGCTCGGCTTCTATCAACTGGCACGTCTTCTGCTGCGCCCGGTGGCCTCTGGTGTGGAACGTGATCCAGGAAGGTAAAGGATGAGGGGAGAGCAGCAATGGCCTGCCATGGTGCTGCTGAAGCTGGGGATGCTGAAGCACAGGGGCGATGCCGCTGGGGGCTGCAGCACTGAGGATTTCTGCCACTGGGCGGTGGTGATGGAGGAGTGGAGGCTGCGTAGCTTCTTTCACAGATGGGGAGTGAGGAGCTCAGCACTGAATGTGTGTTGAGTTGATTAGCCCCAGCTCCTCCCAAGGCATAAAAATAGGATTTCTGGTATTCACTGCCTCCCTTGGCTATCTGCGTCAGCTTCTTGCTCCTGTCCCCAGTGAGATTCGAGGCAGAGCAAAACCCTCCTTCCTCAGAGCGTCTGGCTCCTCTCTCTGCCGTAGCATGCGCCAAGACGTTTTGCTGGAGCTGCTTGAAATGCAGCTATAATTATCCAGTACACATCTACTTTTATTCCTTCCCACTCACCCTCTGGTACCTTGTGCCGGGCGCCGCTTCCCCTGCACACTACCACGCTTACTGCTGGCGCTTCCTGCCCTCCTCTCCCTCCTCCCACTGCTCCACAGCATGGCAGAGCTCCCTCCTGCGTAACATGGCCCTGCTCATCTCTCCTGAGCCTGGTTGCAAACTGACATCCAGGAAAGGTAGTTTCTAAACTGCTTATTTATTCTTTTGGGCCATTTTTGCACAGAGGTTGTAAATTTTTTTCCATAGAGGTGGTTTACTATATTTGGCCTGCTAATCTGGAGCTGAAAATTATCTGCATCTTGGAAAAGTCTGTGTAATTTTGGAGGAAACTGGTTTTGGTGCCTTAGCTTCAGGTGAGATGACTGCATTGCCTGTGGTGCTAAGATGCAAAGAGAAACTTTTTCTCTCCTGGGTATTTTGCTCTCCGCTGATACCTGGTCAGTCTGGGACCAGCCTTTTTAGAGATAAAGTGGACATGCTGTGCATTCTTTTTAACTGGTTCTTTCACAGTATTGGCAAGAGATGCCATGGAAGAAATATGCAAATCTTTTCACTCTTTACTGTAATATAATTGGTAAAAGAGCCTTGATGTAGAAACTGTTCTCTTAATTTCTTGGTAAGGTTGTGGAAAGTGAAGGGCAGATTATTTGATTTGTTAGCAGGGCTTGGAAAACTCACTTGGAAGATTATGCTATCCGTTATGGCTGCATGTCTGTGCGGAAATAAGAGTCTAGCAAAAATAACCAGATATGCTTCGTACACTGAAAACAGTCATGATACTGTTTTGAATAATACACTACTGAGGGATCTTACTGGAGGTGAAATAAGATGTAACGTGGGAGAATCAGGATCTAGGCATGAGTGATAGAAACTGGGAGACAGATAGGTGTAATGCAGAATTGTTTAAGAGCATCTTCTAGTTTATCTTCTCTGGAGAGATGGATCTTCTGGTCTTTTTGTAAAAGGAGTAGTTTTCTTTTTCCTTTGTTTTCGTGGGAAGTAATGAACTGAGCACAAGCTGATTTGTTTCAAGAAAGCCTCTACCCTGTTAACTAGGGACATAAAGAATTTATGCTGAAGATGTTATGAGCCAGGGTTGCGTATAGCTCACAGCTTTCAGGTTAACCCGTCCTTTGACTCTATCCCTCATTTCTGGTGGAATGGATGTGGTGGGAGGGGAAGATGTTGGCTGCCCTTTAAGTATATGATGTGCTGAGTAGAACAAAAATACTACATTGTTTGAAAACAGTCTTTGTCAAAAGCAGTTGGTAAACGTTTAGGGAGTTTTCTCAGCTCTCTCTGCTGAAGGCAGGCGAGAGTACTGGGTGGCTGGGAAATGGCTGGTGTAGGGGTTGCGCAGCCCAAAGGGGAGGGGTTTTAACAGCATCCAGGATTGGGGGGATGCAGCTCGAGTGTACTGCTGTCATGCCAGTACGTTGGTGTACACCAAATGTTGTTAGTAGAGGCACAGGTTGGAAAAGAGTAAGCTGCAGACTATTTTTTTTTTTTTGGAAAAAAAATGGGGAAGAAGCCCAGGGATTTAGCAACCTGCATGATTTTCTCTCACCTAACCTTTTTGCTTGCTTCACAGAATGCAGTTTATGAAACTGGGTGGTTTTAGGGGATGGATATTAATTCCCAGTTGATGGGTCCCAGTTTGTCTCAAGCCGAGAGTGACCAGATGCAACTGCCATATGGTGGCTATATAAAAATAGTTATGGGAGTGTGGGAAAAGAGGGAGGGGAAATGGGTATTGGCTGGGTGGTTTTGCTTCTTGCCATTGTCAATATCTCAGTGTTGCAAATGTATGCTAGCAGAAATTGTGTGGTTTGCTTGAAAATGATGAATTCTAAATCCTACTTATTTGTTGAATTCTTTGATTTGCTTCACAGATTTTTTGTATAGTCTTCATTTTCAAGCTTTTCTTGGCAAATGTGAAGCCTACAAACGTAATTAGAAAAAGGATGGAGGTTGCGATTCTAATGGGCCACTTAATTAAAAATACCAAGTATAATGGAAATAAGAGACCTGGCACAAGAACATAAACGTTTTGCAACTGATAACCAGCAGTTCAACTCTCAAATGGAGGGGCTTGCTCCAAGAATAACTGGGATAGGTTTTCTGGCCTGAATTTGCTCGTAGGTAAGACTAGATTAGGATAATAAAACCCATTTGGCTTTGACATTTCAGCGCTTTGCAGCTAATGTCTTTTTCATCAGAGAAGCAAACAACTGTACCCATCTGAAGATCAGCTGTGCTATCCACATCAGTAATAGTCTCTAGGAGGACTTGAAATAATAGAGGTGAGTTTTGGGAATATGTACTACTATCGTCTGAGCTATACAAATTCTCCACTGAAAAGGACGTTGATCCTCAATGCTGCCATTCTGTCACTTTTCTTTCCCAGCAAATTAAGATATTATCCATGGTCTAGTAAATTATTTGAGATCAATACACTCGGCAAGTTCTTATCTTGTCCAGTATGCTTAACATGAAATATTACACAATGTGTTTCCAAATGAAGTGTTGCATGCATGATAAGTAGTCGTTAATTTGTGCTTCACAGATGACATCATACCTAATAATACATTCGTGGGTGGTTGTAGCTGTGCGGTTCCCAGGAGTCAGTTACTTTGTCAGCCAATGCTGCCTCATGAAAACAGCAGTTTTTTCAGAGGGGTCAGGCAACCAGACATAAAGGAGAAACTAAAGTGAGTGTTTTGGTGTGAAATGTGGGGCTGCAAGGCCAGCACAGGCAGAGTTAATACTTAAGATGTAGATTGCTGGGAGGCTGGCACTTTCTTCTCTTGCCCATCTTGTTGGCGGTATCAAATGGCCAAAGTGCAGAAGGAAACATTCAGCTTTAAACACAAGGGGGAGAAACAGAAATGTTCTAAACAGGAGTGTGTGCCTCCTTCAAGATAAGCAAATGCTTGTAGCTTTGTGCGGAGGGGTCTGCTTGTGTTTGGATGTGCCTGGAAGGAAGATCATAGCTTTTTGGGTTTGTGTTTATTAGCTAGCTGGTTGCTATTTGTGTCTGCATGAGGTGCAAACTTGGTCCAGGATAGAAGCTGCTTATGAAAAATTGAAGACTGCCTCCTAGTTGTAATACTAGATATACACGTTGAGTTGTATTTTATGTATTTTGTAGATACTGCTGGTGCTAATCCGCAAGCAGTCAGTGTAACTATTTGTAGTGTAAAGCAGCATACATCATTTATGCCTTAGCTGGTTTAACCTTATTGTAAGTGTTGTTCAGTTTCCTACATATGATAGCGCTGAACATCTCATTATTTTGGGAAACTGAGCATTTGCAAAGTACAGTGATAGTGCATGGCCCTTCCTTGTAGCAGGAAGTCTTGACACAGCCAGAATTTTATTTTTGCAGCTCCTCCTCTAGTTATAATACTTTGCAAAAGATTTTTCTCTCTTCTTAAACAAAAAGTTCAGCTTTAGTGCATTATACTGGCACATTTTACTGAGATTGAGATGGTCTCTGATCCCCCTTGTCAAAGGAAAGGGCAAACCACGGCTCATATCCTGCACAGTCTGCACCTCAAGGTTTGTGCTACTTCAGCACCACAGTTTCTTCCCACACCATCAGCGCTGGCACTACTGCTGCTGATGGGGAGCTGCAGGCACCACATTAGCTTGAAACCCTGTCACTCACCTTGCTGGGTGTCCCTTGGAGGCTGCCCGCATCAGTCTGCCCGTTTTGAGACTCACTGCAGTGTCACCTAGCGAGGTGCCCAGCCGTGGGCTGTGCTTCTAACAGGAACCTGGCAGGTTTTGTTGAAACGTTTCGGTGGAATGAAGGAGGTGCAGTGAGGGCATGCTGATGTGCAGAAGTGCCCTGGGGCCTGGCACGCTGGGTCTTGGTGTCAGCCAGTCTGCGGCTTGCAGTGCAGATGGCGGTGGGAGAGCCCTGCTCATGGCATGCGCTGTATGGGGACTGCAGCGCTCACAAGAGCAGGCATGAGCAACCAGCAGGGGCTTCTGACCACTTCTGCGCAATGGGCTTTCCTCCTCATTCCTCTACTGCTGGAAATCAATTTGGAGCAGCTCTGTGCTGTCTGTCATCATTTTGCTCAAAAGGAGGAGCTGGTAATTGCATTAAATCGATCTTGCAAACGGTGGGGAGCTATGGTCATTGTTTTCTACTTTCACCCCTGACAGTCTTAGGGCTTGAGTTGCTGTGGTACAATCTCCTCGATGTGAGGATTTCCTAAACACCGCACATCCAAAACACCTTCATGAATCTGTGGATTGAGGATTTAACAATTTAGCATGCTTTGGTGCTGTTGTAGCATTTTCTCCCTATTGGCTCTGCTGTTGTCTGCACTGACCCCAGTGGGGTCCCTTGCTTTGAGTAATGAAGCCAGCCATGGAGATGACTTGCTTTTAGATTTTGTTTTTCTGTGAGGCTGCAGGGGAGTCAAAAACCTTCCTTGCATCACTGACCACTGCTCTCTGGGCCCAGCTGTTCGGGCAGCTTTCAGTCCACCTCACTGTCTCGTCATCCAGCCCATACTTCAGCATTTTTTTCTGTGAGGATTTTACAGGGACAGTGTCAAAGGCCTTAATGAAATCCAGGAAGACAATATCCACTGCTCCTCCTGCATCCATCAGGCTGGTGACTTCATTATGGAAGCTTATCAGGTTGGTCAGGTGTGACTTCCCCTTGGTGAATCCATGCTGACTACTCCTGATGGTTTTCTTCTCTTTCCTGTGCTTGGAAGTAGTTTCCAGGATGAGCTGTTGTCAGTTTCCCAGGGATCGAGGTGAGGCTGACCAGCCTGTAATTCCCCAGGTTCCTCCTTGCCCTTCTTGACTCCACTCTTCAGCAATCATGGGTCCATGGACTCACAGATGTCCTATGACACTTTCTAAGAATAAAGCCAGATACTGTTTTGCGTGATCATGTCTTGTTTCATTTGATTACCCATGGCTGAATTCAGTTCAGTATGGTCATGTTGTAAGCAAATGTGAATGCAGCCTCATCAGATTGTTACAGCTGTTATCCAGTTTAGGTGCAAAGCCTGCTTTCTCATATTTTTGAAAAAACAAAAGCAAACAAAAAGCCCCACCCACAACACTTTCTTAATCTAGGTGAGTACAGAAATTGTTTGTATTAATTCTGTATTAGCAATGCAAATATAAATTCTCTGTTCAGAAAACATGACTTGAAATATCCTTAATTTTGCCCACTTTTGCATTTTCAGTGTGTTATACTAATCATTTTTTCCCAAAACCCCATTTTAGGGAAATTAATATAACACTCGGAGCAGTTTTAAATCTCTCCATATGCTTCTGCTCCCTGTGTGCTTATTTTCTGTTGCAACACTTAAAGCATGTTAAGATATTGTATTATTTGTTGTGGTGTAGTTAGTTTATTTTTATGGGAGTATGGTTTTTTTTTTGCTCTTACGTACAATAGAATACAATGTGTTTTAGTTCTGAAACTTCAGTGTTTAAACTTTGTGGTGTTTTGAATATGAACTGGAGCCTTATACCAAGGTGATTTCACTGTTATTTTTTTGTATGTATGATGAGTTTCAAGCATTGTTTTGAGTGATACCACAGTTGGCCTAAATTTTCAAGAGATTTTTAGGATTTCAACTGGAGAATGCTTCGAAGTGACTGATTTTCTAGCAGAATCTGAACTCTTGTAATCAGAAAGTCAGGCATGCTTTCAGGTGCTCATGTTGACCTCTAAAAGGCATAGTTACCAGCTCTAGCAAATCTTAATCTTTCTTTCAGTTCAGCCCATGACATCTCACTTGTTTTTTTCATATATTCTTTTCTGGCTAGAAATTACCTACAGAGGCTTGACAGCAGAAGGTCATCCGCTCTTCCTGCACACGAAGGAGAGTGGGAAGGGAAGATGTTTCCCCATCAGAAGCCAGGTTTTAGAAACTATGAATAGCTTGTAATGCTTATGTAGGTGGAGAGCTTGTTTCAACTCGTGAATTAGGCCAGATCCAGCCATAACTGTGTTGCATGCGCAGCCCTGTGAACACCTGGCCAGAGGTTCATCTTGACAGTGTTGGAAAACTGCATGGCTCCTCTTGCAGTGCTTGGATGGCAGCACTGTCTGAGTGGCTAAAGCCTGCACTGGGGTGGTCAGGGAGCCTTGTTTCACCCACTGAATTCGGTAAAAGTGGGGGTGTTCTCCCTTTTCGTGGAAGGGGACTTAACCCACCATGTTCCTTGCCAGGTGATTAGGGGAAAGTGAGGTTTAGTACAGGGGGGGAACCATTCTTTCTGTGGTCACTTGTGCAGCATTTCCGTATGCTGAAATACAGCCAGCATTCAAGGAAAAATGAAATAGTACTGGTTCCAAAAAGTAAAAATTACAGTTTTTTCTCATCACTGTGACACGCAACTGGAGAAGAAATAGTTGAAGTGTTCAGGAGAAACTTAGATACAAAATCAGGACAAAATATGAAAAAATAGGTCCTCTGAGTTACCTGCTTCCCTGATTGGGCTCTCATGCAATTATCCTGACAGTCAGGCTTTGCATCGGAGTGGGCAGAAGTTGCCAGAGTACCAAGGGCCTGTTCTAATTAGGTGTTTTCTGTAGGTGACCAAATAAGAATTGAGAAGACTTAATTTCACGTGAGCCTTTTTAAAATAACAGTTTTGGGGACAAGATTTTATTTTCCCTCTGAAAGTTCTGATGTTTGAGACTTGCTGTGTTACTGCAAGTGTGTATTTAGGAAGAAGTACAGCCTGATTTCTGAGGACTAAATGGGAAGTTCAGGGAATTGATCTAAACCTGGGGAAGGCATTGCAGCATGCTCTGAGCATGTCCATCTCTCCATAAAGAGCAGAGCCTGGGATATTTAAAGCACAGCACTTCTGACCTTGGGCAAGTCTCTTTTTCTGGCTTTTTCCCACTTTTTGTCTGTTTAGTCTGTTTATAATGTCTTTTGGGGCAAAGTACATCAAAAGGCACAGATTTCCTAACCTTATATGGGACATACTGGTGCTACTCTATTACACCTAAGAGTGTGCTTGTAAGGGGATTTTGGCACACCTATCTGTTTGCCCTGACTAATGCTAGCTGTCAGCTGAGAGTCCACGAGCATGCCCGCCTTATCCTGGTCATCCCGCCTTATCCTGCATTTGCCATTAAGGTGTAAATGCTAAGTTGTGGTGGGCACTTAGAAAGTGTCGTATTTGTGATTAGTGGTGGGTCACGTCCGTGGGTGAATCAACAAAGCCTGGAATTTGCTGGAGCTCTCAGAGCCAGGCAGATCCGCTCTGGCTCTCAGGCGTGTGCTCGCCGTGCAGCAGCACACAGGCACCAGGGTGCAGCCTGGATGGCTGATATTTATTGAAAATGAACAGCCTGTGAAATCGCTGTGAAAACACTGCATTGTGGAAGGGCTGCGGAGAGACCCGGGGGCAGCTGTTGGGACGAGACATCGCAGATGCTTCTTTGGAAATGAGTGATTTGCTGCTGAAGAGCAGCCGGCTCGTTTGTGGAGTGTGCCCTCAGCGCTACCCAAACAGAAAAATCCACTGTGCTCTCTGCTTGTGTTACAGCAGAATTGAGCTGACGAGTTAAGTGCTTCCCTTGGAGTTTTTACAATAGGACTTTCAAATGCTTCCCAACAATGCCGAATTGGTGAGTTGATAGCACTGCTTGCTGCATTATGGAAAGCCACATTACTGTGCATTTATTCACTGCCTGTCTGGCCTCAGTCCTGAATTTTGCTGTATTTATAGACCAGAACTGGAGGAGGAGGAAGGAAGGATTTGAACTTCTTCAAATTAATGCAGTCCAGAAATTTACCCTGGTTCAATAATTTAAAATTTTAAAAAGATATACACAAGCACAAAAGTATTACTTTGCAGTGGGGCATTTTGTGACTCTGTAATAGGACCTGAGATGAGTTGGGTATCTAAGGCTTTTTTTTTAATCCAAGCAGTTATTCTCTTGGGATGCTCAAGTCTGAGAGTTTGTAAGTCCAGCTGTTAACAACCTGAGGAGTAAAGGCGAACACCTTAGAAGCAAATCCTGAAAGGCTCCCACATCCCATTGGCCTCTCTGCAGGCTGGCTGCTGGGACACGAAGTATTTTCTCCCAGATTTATGTGCCAAAGTTTGGTAATGAAGCAGGTAGCCATGCTGATCTGAGTACAGCCACCTTGCAAGCCCGTGGTGTAGGAGTATTCTGGGGTTTGTTGGTGGGTAAGGTCAAATGTGAATGTGGATTTATGCATCTAAAGCAATTCAGGTGGTCTTTTGGAGCTGAAATCCCAAATCTCTTCTCTATGTGCTCTCCATGCATCAGTGTCACGCTCTGGAGGTGCCAGACTTGGTTTGGTGCCTCCAACCTGGGCTGAAAAAATTCAGGGCTCCTGCAGTGCCTGAGTTACCTGACTATGATGAGATTATCTGTGTGAAAATGGGAATGTGGTTTTGCTGCCAAAGCTCCTAGAAGGCTTCCTGATACCTGGAGAAGACAACAGTGCATTTTACAGGAAGGATGGGAGTGCTGCTTTTGGGTGGGTGTGAGGGAGGTTGTGTTCTCTGATTGTATTTATCTCCTTAATGTCTTGAGGTTTCTTGCCTGTTGAAACTGGATTGGTTGTATTAGCTTTGTTCCTCAAATCCTTCCTCTCCTGTGCTGTTGCTGCACTTGAGTTAAATGGCAAGTAACTCCAGAGTGTGGGTGTATGGGAATAAACTGTGGATAGTTTTAGTATTTTTTAAAGCAGGTCTGCTGTACCGATCTCAACTTTTTCTTCGGTGGTTTTGACCTGAGAGTTTTTTTTTCTGGGAATATGTTTGACTTTTTTGGCTGTCTTGCACAGTGCAGAAGGCATCGAGCGAGTTTCCTTTGATTTTTGCCTGTCCTTGTAAAATGTCTGCATCAGTAAAACAAATTCCAGGTAACTAATACCTTTGGAAATTCGTAGCTCAGTAACTGAAGGATGGAAGAAGCTAACTTTTTTTTTTCAAGGCAGTTTTTACCATTTTCAAAGCTCCCCCTGTTTCTCATTTATTTAGGTCATCTGTTTGGGGAGTGGGAGGGCTTTTACCCCTGCTGTCTTAATTTCTGCTTTATTTTCGACTTAAATATCATGCTGGCATCACAGAGGACATTTACAGTTCTAACTGAGATTCTTCACTCAGTGCTTGGTGGTAATGCCCTATCAACTCCAAGTGGCAATTAATGCAGTTTCCCCAAAATGATTTCTGCAAAAATGAAGTGTAATTGGAAAGTAGTTGCCCATTACAGTGATTTATCTTGTCGCTGACTGATTTGTTACTTAACTCTAAAACATTTTATTGATGTCTTTGAAAGCGACTGCGTGACCTAAGTAAAAATGTTAAAGTTATTAATCATGGGAAGTTTTCTCTGCTGGGTTTATCATATACATGAATTATGTAGCTTGTAAAATAGGTTGTTTATTATTCTAAGAAAATACAGTGCTGTACTACAGGCAGCACATAATTTTCTTTCTAATTTTATTAATGTTAAGGTTAAAATGTTCGATTGATAAAAAGGTTAAATGCAACTTGGTTCATTTTTTAGAGCCACTTTGAAGATAAAGATGGTGTGTCCACAGTGAATAGTCTTGTTGTTTATAAGAACATAAGATTTTGCAAATTAATAAGTTGCGACTGAGAGGAGAACCACCTTTTTCCCACGAGACCCACCCGGGGTGATGGATTGCAACAATTTAGGCCTTTCTGAGCCGTATAGATTCCAGAATTTTTACAGATGTATAATCTTTAATATTAGAAAATAGCCTTTATTATCTATTGGATTCCTTTACATTTCTGCTGGAAGGCCATATGACTAATAACAGTGGTTTCCCTGTTTTCTGTAAGAGCAATAGCTGTGAAGGTGGAATTTGAAAGCATAAATGGCAGCTGTGGCAGAGCTGTGGCATTGCTCACAGGAGCAGGGAGAGCTGAAGAGATGATCTGCAACGCTTCTGTAGAAAACAATTAAAAAGGGAAAAAAAGAAAAAGGAAAGGGAAGGCAGCTCTGTGCGTGATGAATTGCTAGAGGTTCCAGAAATGAGCCTAACAACATTGCAGATCTCAGGAGAAAGAGTGGCCTTGGTGTAGAGGAGGGCCTTCCCTGTCTCTGCTTGCCAAGGCGGTGTGCATTTCCCAAAGGAACGCGCTGTGCTGTGTGCGAAGAGGAATGAAATCAAATCAGTTTTCCTTTCAGTTGGAGAGTTTTTTGGGACTAACAGGGAAGGATGAGCTTGAACAAATTCGTTTTGTATTTAGCGATGCTTTGTTTGATTCACTCCTCTCCAATTTGTCGTCCGCATGGGGGGTGAGTGCCAGCAATAGCAATAGGTGGGAGTTGTGCTGTCTGTGTTGCAAGTGTCCCTGGATCAAAATGAGGGATGCAAGTCAAAACACAGCACCTGTTCCCAATGCTTTTCTTGCTGCCTTGTAAGAGAAATGAACATCCTGCCATACTAGAGGGACAAATCTTTGGTTTCCAGGGCTGATGGTTACATTTGAAAATTCTCCTGGCTGGTTTTGCCAGGATCCTTTGGAGTAAGATTCCTCCAGCTTATGGAGTGTTGCAGTGTTTCACGCTGCCATGGGGCAACAGCAATCATGTGCCTTGGTTGCAGTGCCTGTTCTGCTTTCCATCTTTGTGTGGGCCTCTGCAAAGTGAGATGAGAACAGGCAGAAACTCCGGCATAGTCAAATTTGTATCTGCAACTTACCTGGTTTTGTGCTCCATCACTGGAGGATCTGAGCAGTTTATTTACAAGCCCAGCCACATCCTCCACTTTCCTACCAGTCCCTGTGTTGCTGCAAGCGATAAGAAGATGCTCTGATTTGGGATTTGAAGACATATGTGTGTTAATATCCTGTTGAATAAAAATGCGGCTCTGCAGATCTTTTTCTAATTTCCTTCCATCTGTAATGCCCAAGATATTCATTATACAATCTCATTTTATTACCTTACTCTTTCTAATTTTTATTTTATTCATAACAAAAACATAGGATGAGCAGAAAAGATGAGGATCAAATACAAGACTAGCAACAGATAAAGAACTTGTAACACGAAAAAGGAAATTTCACACGTTAATATTATATCACAGTGGAGGCAGGTGGGGGAGGTTTTAGCAGGGGGGCAAGGGTGGGAGGGAAATAAAGATGTGGGAAGAGCGCTCGGTTTGGGGGACAATTCTGCCTGAATAGTCTGGATCATGTGATTTTTCTCACAGCAGCAACACAGCTGGAAGTGAGGAACTTTACCAGCATTTATCTTCACAATGGAAGTAATTTGTCCTGGTTCTTAAGTGGGATAACAGATGAATGGGCCTTGTGGTTTTTAAGAAACATGCTTGAGGAATGTGGCCCCTTGGCCTCCTGTCCTGCTGCAGATCAGAGGGAGCGGGGTTATCGCCGGACAAGGTTCACAACTGACTGCGTCTCGTCCTTCAACGGTAAATATTATCCCAGAAGGGCAGTGCTCTGTGCAGCTTGCATACGAAACTCAGCTCTTACATGGCCCAAACAGGTGCTAACCCCTGTTGTAGCTGAACAGGGGGAAGCGGTATCCCAGTTTGAATGCCAACAATGGCTCTTTTTTTTTTTTTTTTTTTTTTTTTTGGTCTGTAGCCGCAGGCTAAAGGAAGGCAAAAATTTTGGTCTTGCAGGTGAATACCCAGCATGCTGCAATTTGTGAGCTGGGCATTGATGATGTGAAATAGGAGACAGCATGGCTGCTGTGGTTTCTGGCATTTGGCATTGACCTGATCATGGCTGACGAAGCCTCACCCTGTTTGTCTGTCTGTCCATAATGTCTCTGAGGTTTTCCCTCTCGGGGGCTCTCCAGGACCACCACTGTGTGCTGCTCCTAGCAGTCCCCTTGCCAGCAGTGCGTGACCCTGTCCTGGTCCTGGCCGTGCACCCTGTGCACAGCAGAAGGCTGACTGACATTCAGATGGGTGTTTGTCACCCGTTCCCCATGTTACTTGACATGCTGTAATCCGCTTTCGTTACTTTCCTAGTTCATTTCATTAGCTTGGCACTCTCTGTCTAAATATAAAAATGCACGCTGAAAAATCGATTACTGTCACTTCTCTGTGTGCTTCATTTACCCTGCCTCATAAATGCCTGGGGATAATTGGCAACAGCAGGAAAGTTAGCAGCCTGCCCGTGTCTGCAAGGTCGTGAAAGCGCGAAACACTGGCTCCTACCATCGCATTGCAGGCCGGCTGTGAGTAGTGGTGGGGTTTTGAAGCTTGCTCTTGCTGGGAAAAGCCTCCCTTCTCCTAAGTGATCTGTTTTTCCCAGCTCTGCAAACAGCTTTCTGTTCGAAGGGCTGGAAGGGAGCAAGCTTTCTTGGGGCTTGTAGCGGTGAAATAAGTACACAGGTACACATTTTCAATTTGGTTTCTCAGCTTGTTGGAGTCCCAAGAAGATCCAGTGTATAAAGTTTTCCAAAGGGGAATAAGCCTTGGGTGTACGCTGGCTGTGGTGATGCCCCTGTAGCCAGAGAGATGGCTTTGAGCGTAATGCCAAGCAAATCATTAGGGTGCCTTGTATTTTGGTCCACTTAATCTGTGATATTCTCAGACTCTGCATATTGGTTGATTTCTTTTTTATATCGTTGATGCTTAAAGTGAGGAAAAATCTAATTACGAAATGCAGGCCTTAGTGCTGGACATCTCTGCTGCTCTGGTCTGTTCTGTATTCCTGGTTCATGGGCTGCGGGTCGCAGGGTGTCGGTGGGTGGCCCTCCTATCACCAGTTAACACAGCTCCCTCAACCCAGCCTTGACATCTTGCAATTGAAACTGCGGTGCTTAATGGGGCAGCTGAGGTGTTGTCCTGTCATCTTGAATAATATTCCCTGATATTATTTAATGTGGTGTTAACTTTCAGCAAGGGCATGACTAAACACTAGAAATTAAATTTTTTGACATTTGTCTGTTGTTCTTTGTGGCCGATGAGCAGCTTGGCATTCTTTTTGAGTAACATTGCATCCAGCATGGATAACATGCTTGGAACATAATGAGCTGTCGAAAGATTACAGCAATGGAAAGGTCAAATAATCACTTAAACAGGGATAAAAATTATTCTTGAAAACCCTGCTTGGCTGCTTCTTCATTGGACTATTTAAAAGTGTTTAAAAAACAAACAAAAACTCCCATAGATCTGTTTTCCTGAGATAAATATCACTGAAATAGATCAAATAGAGAAAGAAAAGAAAAAGAAAGTCTGTTTTAGCATTCTTTTGGGGAAATAAAAGGAGACGCTCTGACTTGACAGGGAGACTCTTGCTGAACGTTTTGCGAGTGTGTTTGTCTCTCAGTGCAAATTAATTACTAATTGCCTGTTACGTGATGTGTTGAAATTAGCTCTTTCTTCCTCATCATAGCTCGAGACATCTTTGCCTCCCACTTCTTAAAGAGGTCAGGGCTTCGGCCTCCACTGGAATCCCAAATGAGGTTTGTCAGTCAAGCGTAGCAAAATCTAATCTCATCCAGAGAAAAAGAAGAAAACAGACCAGAAAATGATCTGATTTTCCGATTTCATGGCCAAGGTTACCCTGGGAAGTGCTGAAAGTGGCATTTAAAGCCCGTAACTAAGGTGGCATGCCAAACTAAGCACTAATAACAGAGCAACCGTGTGGAAAGATATCGCTTTAACAATTTTACAGTTGCTAAGTGTGAAAATTGTAGTGTGGGCAAGCTCCTGGAATCTGTGGCAATTGGTTCAAAAAGCTGGAATCGCTAAGTGAGAAAACACTCTCTGCCCCTGTAACTCTTAAACACCGATGAGGTCGGCTCCTGCTTTTACTGTTCAAACATAAGGCTGAACAGCTTCATTAAAGACACATTTTTTTTTCTCTGAGAATAAAAATAAAATAAAATAAAAAAAAGCAACAACACTGCATAGAATGAGGTTGGTGGCTTGGTAGGATGGTGTTACCAGTGTAATCCTGTGCCATACAGACCTAAAAGAAGAAGAGGAATAGCTGGCTGCATTTAAAAGATGTTGCGTTTTTGTAAGTGCTGTCCTGCCTTTGCCTCTTGGACCCCCACGCTCCTTGTGCACACACTGCAAGTGCCTCCCTGATGCAAACATGAGGCATGCTGCAGACGTTTGGGAATGGGAACTGCTAGGCAGTGCATGTCAGGGAGGTGCTGAGGAGCAGATTCAGAGCAAGCACGCACTCATGTTTTTGACCTTACCTACAGGCTGATTTGCGCTAGAGACGGATTGCTTGGGAGAATAATCTGCCAAATGCTCGCTGAGTTTGTGCATTGGTGGGGTGGCACTGTGTGAGAAGGTGAAATTTGTGCTGGGGAAATGCCCAGAACTGATAGCTGCAACAGCCCTTTTTGTGAGCGCACCGAACCTCTGAGAATAAGCCTCCTCCTGGCTGATCCAGCCTCAGCAACCTCGCAGCTGAGGTCATCTGAGTGCCTCAGTGAGGCTGCAGGGTTCCAGCTTTAGGTAGCGGTTAGTTAAGGTCATGGCTCTTGAGCAGCTGGCATTACAGTGAGGCCTGGGAAGTTACCCCTGTTGCTTTTGGACCAGGGGTGGGAATTAAGCCTTAGCAATTTGTCGTATTTATAACCTGCTGTTGGAAAGTCTGTCCTGGCCCATGTGAAGCACAGCTAGGAAACTCCTCATGAGCAGTGTAATCTTTATGTGAAGATTTCTTTGTCCTGGAATTTTTTGCTCCATATTTCTACCACTGAAAAGCTTATAGATTTTCTTAGTGTGTCTTTTTCCCCTGACTGGTTTTAACTCTCGCCTTTTAAAAATGCAGATCCTTGTGCGATAGCACTAGAGAGGCAAAATGTGTCAGTTGCTGGTGAGGCTGCAATGAGCTGTTTCTACATAGATTTCATCTCTCACCTCATATTGATGTCAGTGTCATGGTTTCAGAGCCATGAGAAGTCTAAGGCAGGTTATATTTAACACTGCCTCCTGGAGCCAGCATGCCAACACAGAGGAGTGAACCCTTGTGTTGAAGCACAGCACAAGCAGATGTCTCCAGAGCCTGTACCTTGGGCTGTGGTGTGCCACAGACAGCCTGATGCAGGTGAGGAGCAGCTGGGCAGACAAAACCTGTGCTTCTGTAGGTGGGAGCAAATGGATGCTCCAGCACAGCCTTCTGCAATCACTGCTTAACCTGGCAGCAAGCACTCAGAGCTGGCTCACTTGAGTAAAGATGGTAAGTTACTATTTCTGTTTTGATTTTTGGAGGGGGAAAAACAAAGCAAAACAAAAAACTTAGAAAGCATCATAGGACAAAGAGCAGAGAGGACTTCACTATTCTTGTGCTAGTCCTTGTCTGCTCTAAACACCAAGTTGCGTAATCCTGCCCGTTAACTCATTCATTTACATCTTCACTGTGCCACCTGCTCCAAATGAGGTAGAGGTCAGGTTTATCCTCCCATTGCAGCAAGCCCAACCCTAGGCTTCCTCTATGTGGAGGATTGCTGATGAAGTGAAAGAAAGCCAAGCAAAACGCTGTTTCAGTGCCCCCTGTAGGTCCCTGTACCACCAGCCTTTCCATTTTGGAAGCATTATGAACCAGGTGCTGCCCCTTCCTGCATCTCAAAAATCAAAAGACTTTTACGGAGAAACTCGGCATGCAGTGCTTACTCCTCTGCTCTCAGGGGCTGCGCTGCCTGCATGAAACAGGAACATAAAGCAGTCTTCCAGTACTTTTTTTTGTGTAGCCCATCTCTACTAGCTCCTCCAGGCATGCTGAGGGTCTGGGAGGGCTGGAAGTGACTGCAAAAAGCCGCCTTTCTTTGGGGAGCTGCCTGAACAGCTTCTGAATTTGGGCGCAGTAGCATACTGCTGCCAGTAACTGTGATGTGGCAAGGCATCAGACCCTGGCTGGTTTTTTTTTTTTTTTTTTTTTTTTGTACCATGAACAAATTGAATGTATTTGCAATCAGGCTGCATTGTAGTTGTAATCTATAGCAATTGTGGACATAGATTTTTCAGATGTCCATATTTATCTTCTTAAACAAGAAATTTGTGTAGAGCTGGCTCAGTCTAAATACGGGAGGAAGGCTGTTGTTGTTTCAGTGGGTTTGGCTTCAAAAATATGATGGGCTTGCATGGGTACTTAAAACCACATCCACTGGCATGTACTGCAAGCATTTTTCTGACGCCCAGAGTATACAGTATGTGTTTACCTACATAGTTCTGTTTTTATAACACATTTTACAGACCTTTAACCCTTTTTTCACTTATTTTACTGCATCAGCTATGCTTCTTGCAGCCAGAGATATTTGGGACTCTTTCTGCCTCCTAAATGAGCTGGTGTGACCTCATAAGTTCTCAGTGACACGTGGGAGATATTTCTGGGTTTATCAGTAACAGAGCAAGGATCACTTCATTTTTTATCTAACCTTTTTGGGTGGGTGGGAGAGGTGGGGCTGGCTGTCAGCATGCTGTCACCACGCTCGGTGACTCAGGCTGTCACATGTCTGAGTCAGAGATGCCACTGCTGGCTGACCACTGATATCTCTGCAGGTGGCAGAGGCAGCTGTTAAAGGCTAATGTGTGTTAACCTGTGTTTCTGTATCACAATCCACCTTCTGAACCCTAGGGGAGGGTGGAACAGGGAGCAGAGCTCTCGAGCAGGAAGAGGGCTGGCTGGGCAGCATTGGAAGAAGGCGCAGTGCTTTGGGTTCAGTCCCTGCCTGGGCTTGGGAAGGATGGGGGAAGATGAAGTTATTTCATGAGACATCATTTTGTGTTGTTTTTCTGATGGATGCTTTGGAAAAAGGAAGGAGCCTGGACAGACTGCTTCCTGCTTTTACCTTCTGTTGCATTCCCTGGCAGCTGTGTGTTGAAGTGGTGAATCTGTGCACCCCTTCTCCCCCAGGGAAATGCAGCAGCCCTTGAATAATGTGCCAAGCTCGCTTCCCAAGGGGTAAGGGTGCCACGTGTGCCCCGGGTACACTTCATTGAGCTGCCCGGAGCTGAGACACTTGGAGTGCAGCTGTTTTATCTTATTGGACACAAAAAAGGTGTGATTGGGGTGGGGATGACAAGGCTGCTTGTTCCTCCAGGTTGGGTAGGGACCCATGTGACTTCTCTTCTGCCTCAGGTTTCCCACTGACAAACTGTAATTCATCCTTGGAGCAACAGGGTGCTTATTCTGCAAAGTGCTCAGCACTGCTGTAGCTTTTTCCCACAGTGGCCAGGCTGCCAGTGCCATACCACTGGGTCCCTGTATCTCTGTCGGCAGAGGCACTGTCTGTAGAAGAGGATGCTGGTACAGGCACTGGGAATTCATGAGTCTACAAGGCGTGCTTGGGAGTGATCTGTTTGTCTTGAAGTTGATCATTCTTTGCATGACGTCGGTGGACAGAGAAATGGAGGCTGTCCATAACAAGAAGCTGGCATGCAGCCTGGCTCACTCAGAGTTTTATCAGATCACCCAAAATCCAGTAGAACACAAATTGCCTTCCATTGCTACCTGCTGCCTGGGTTTCATTTTGCATTAAGCACAGCTCCTCCAAAGTCTCTGGACTTTGGTTTACAGCCAGGCAAGTTAGTTCCTCCAGGTTCTCTCTACTTCTGAACAGGTGGCTAATCCACTAAATAATGAGCCTCTTTTATTTTTTTTTTTTAAACCTTCAAATGATGAAGCATTAGCTCCTAAACCACCTAGGGAAGCAGCATCTGGTGTGTCTATTAAGCCATATGCCCTCAAATTCAATATAGCAACAGAAAAAGACAGGGTGAACATTAATTAAGAAGTCCACTGATAATAAGAACTGACTCCTGTAGAAAGATCTGTACTTGAAGCAGTTTAAGGAAAAAAAAAAAAGACCCAATTGGCAAAAGCTGGACTTTGAGTATTCTAAAATCAAGGATATTTTAAGGAACAGCGTATAAACTATTTCCAGAAAAATTGTATGAGGTGTCCTTTCAAGTGTCCTTTACTGCTCATCACTTTCAGCTCAAGAAGACCTGGTACCCAATTATTCCTTCCTGAAGATTTTGTTCGGGGAACAGTGTTTTGAATAGTCCCTGAGCATTCTGTTTGCAGCTTCTCTGAATTTCTCAAGTGGTTGGAGTGACCAGGCAAGGAACTGTTTTTTAAAACAAAACAAAAATGCCCTTAAAAGTACACCTTCTTTGGGTTGTGGATGGATATGTGTTTAGGGATGTGTGTGTATATATGAAGCTATCTGATATACATTTAGGAGGTGACATCTGAGTTCTTCATAACTATGCAAGGAGATAAGGGTAAGTATGTGTACTGGGCTGACAAGCAGGTACTGTGCAGCAGTTCAGTACTGTTTGCATGGAGGCTTCAGACCTGAGGTCACGACGTGGTGGGTTCCCATACTGGGTATGTTCTGGTCTCTCGGCTGTTTCTGCAGGGCCATCTGACAGAAAACTTCCCTAGGGTAAGAAAGCAAAATCCACTGAGCATAATTTAGATGCCCTTGGCTTGTTGTAAGGGTGCATTTAATCACTAGACTTTATAACGCCCTTGCAGCAGAAATAACTAACCTGTTCAGTCTGCCCTGGTGTCATTGCTGCAATTTGATGTCTGGTTGTACCACGGTCAACAGCTGGATGCTGTGTTGTTTGAGATAAAGAAGGTTAATTTATCCACTGTAAGCTGAGCTTTTGGTTTGGATTTGTTTTGGTCCTTACCCTGCTCTCCCTTCTGATCTGTTCCCGTGGGGATTTTTGACCAGCAGCCCCAGCTGCTGCTGTAAATTAACCCAAATGAGCAGCCATGGTACTGTGCAGGAGGAATGCAGCTAAATGTTTTGAGGGCACATAAAATACATGCGTCATCGGGAAAGCTCATTGCTGTGGACATTGTTATGGGAGCGGATACCAAATGTTTGCCATGAATGTTTCTGAATGCAAACAAAACTTTTAAAATTCTTCCTGTAACTTTGACTAAGATAACCTCTTTGCGGAGTGGAAATATCTGGGTTTTGGACGACCAGTGCAAATTATTTAAATGCATTAATTATCCAGCAATTCTTAGAGGAAGGATCATTTAGAAAAAGTTTCCGATGAAAAGTTCTGAGCAACCATAATTATAGGTGCATCTCAGTACTTTGCTCTGAAGGAATCTAGACGATGAGTAACTGCAGCGTGTCTGAGTTCCCCCAGTGCCCATTGCTCCTCTTTGCAACTTCAGCTTACAGGTTCCAGTAATTTTTTAAGACAAGCACATTGGGTGCCTTTTATACCTGCCTTTTCCCCTCTGGGGAGAGCCTTTCTGTGTTAAGCAGGTCCTTTTTTCCACATGTTGCTTTATGAGTAGTTGTAAGTGTGCTGTCATGCCAAACCCATGACTAACCCAAGGGACAGAGAAAGCCTTCTCTTTTACCAGTGTGACCAGACACAGAAACCTGCAGCTAACATATTGACAGGGATGAGCAAGCTGCAAGCGATCCAGGAGGCTGCTGGAGTCCATCGACGATAACTTTCTGGTTCAGGTATTGGCCAGACCGACGAGAGGTGATGCGTTGCTGGACCTAGTGCTCACCAATGTGCAGGAGATGGTCAAAGAGGTGAAGATTGGAGGCAGCCTGGGCTGCAGTGGCCATGCCCTGGTGGAGTTTGTGATCCTGAGGAGTGTGGGCCTAGCAAGGAGTGGAGTCAGGACACTGAACTTCAGGAAAGCAAACTTGAGGCTGTTTAAGGAGTTGTTGGAAGACGTCTCCTGGGAAACTGTCCTTAGGGACAAGGGATCGGAGCAAAGCTGGCAGCACTTTAAGAACATCTTTCTGAGAGCACAAGAACTCTCCATCCCCAAGAATAAGAAATCAGGCAGGGGAGGCAGGAAACCAGTGTGGCTGAGCAAGGACCTG
>VXAV01001461.1:456887-520606 GCA_013399715.1 Alectura lathami | reverse complement strand
CTGTTGGAGCGGGTCCAGAGGAGGGCCACCAACATGATCAGAGGTCTGGAGCACCTCTCCTGTGAGGAAAGGTTGAGGGAGTTGGGATTGTTCAGCTTGGAAAAGAGAAGGCTCCCGGGAGACCTCATTACAGCCTTCCAATACTTGAAAGGAGCTCACAGGCAGGAGGGGGACCGACTTTTTGCCCGGCTGGATAATGGTAGGACAAGGGGGAATGGGCTAAAAGTGAAAGAGGGGAGGTTTAGGTTGGACATCAGGAAGAAATTCTTCCCTGAGAGAGCGGTGAGGCGCTGGCACAGGCTGCCCAGAGAAGCTGTGGCTGCCCCATCCCTGGCTGTGTTCAAGGCCAGGCTGGATGGGTTCCTGGGCAGTTTGATCTAGTGAGCTAGTGGCTGCCCTGTCCACGGCAGGGGGGTTGGAACTAGATGATCTCTGAGGTCCCTTCCAACCCAAGCCATGCTATGATTCTATGATATTAAATATGTTTTAACATATGCATGTATACCTGTATGTACGCTTACACTTGTGTGTAGGTATTCTTATGTTAAAGAGAGGAGTCCTGAAGGTGAAATGAATGTTGTAGATAAGCAGAACTGTGATATTTTGATTTTCCAATGGGACTAGCAGAGTCTTAGCTAATGTAAATCCGTATTATGAGGCCACAAGTCTGAAAGTGATGGTTTTGCCTTGTGTAAGCACAGTGCTTACAGTAATAGCTGAAATCTCAACTGACACCTGAATCCTATATTCCAAAACTCCAAAAAGAGCCCAGAGGAAATTAAAATATCTTTTACGATCTCCACGTGGAAATGTTTCAGCAGATGTCCTTTAGATTCTGAATATACAGGGAACACATTTCTGGTGCTGTGAAGGAAGCACTTCTTCCAGTCTACAGCAGAGAGCGACTGCTGCTTTCATTCCTTATTCGTGTTCATTGGGACAGTCACTGACCTCTTCCCAGATATGAACAGCATCAAACGAGCCTTTGGGTTGCAACAGTAAATGCAATATTAGTCCAGAGGCTCAGGGATGCTTGCTTACACGCAAACTCCAGCTTGCCTTGAGACCTGGGTGTGTTTGCATGCTCTTGAATTGTGAATGTGTTTATTTTGAAGGCAGAGGTTTCTTTTAGAGTACTGTGCTGTACTGGCCAGCAGGCCTGGCATGCTCAGTAGGCCGCCGTTCAGTGTGTATGTGGTGCAGAGGGGTCTGTAGATTGGCTCCCAGGGGGCAGCTGAGCTACATGGGCTCCACAGTTAAGCCAGACCTTCTCAGTGAATTTCTTGCATGACTGCTAGCTGAAAATGGAGGTCTCAGTCCTGCAGCTGCCGGTAAGCGCACGCCTTCCACGTCCTATTACAGGGAAGTCAGAGGGGATGTGCAGGTGATGTTTTGGACCTGGCGTTATTGTTTGCAGCAAAAACCCAAACTGGCCTGTGGTCAGCTGTCATTGTCAGTGGCTGCTGGCTTGCCAGAATGTCTCCAGACGCAGGCTGCACGCTGAGGTACAGCGTGCGGCCTGCTCATCGCCACGGTTCTCCTAACTCATCTTTCAGACTTCGTGATTTCCATTCCCCTGACTGTCCCCTTCCCTTCCATTCGCCGGAAATGAGCAGAATCAAAGTTTTGGAAGAGTTTTTGCTTCACTTCCAGTGCTAGGCTTGGATGTGGTACAATGTGGAAGTGACCTTCCTGTGTGGAGAAACACACTTGGAGCCATGTGCCAGAGTCACCAAGGGTAACTCACTGCACAATTTGCCTGTCCCAGGAGGCTCACCTGTTTGTCAGGTAAGTGGATTTGCCTTGAAAGCATCTAGCAACTTTAGCTGTTGGTGGTTTGAAAATCCGTTAAGCAAATCTTTGAATCTACAGGAGGACTTCGGTGCTTACCTCACCTAGAAGCAAGGTTGAAAGTTATTAAAAAAGGTCAGAAATACATTTGACATTTCTCACACAAACACATGCAATTCTGCCTCTTGAGGGAGGCAGGGCCTTCACATAATGGGATTTAGGAAGTTTCTCTCCTCTTTAAGACCTTGTTAGGTGATGTGATTGCTTTACCACCTAGAAGCAGGCCAGTATGAGAGACTTTTGACGGCTGTCAGTTGACCAGGAATGTGAATGAAGTTAGATGATGGTAATAAATTGCTTGCCATGTTGGCTGCAGAAGGGGTTAGGACAGGGCAATTGTCTGCCTGGAGCAATGTGGAGCAGGTGCCCCTGCACCTTCACACAGTAATGGGAAGTGCATTATATTACACTTAATCTGTGTGTGTATGTGGGAGTGAGTGCTGCAAGGTATTGTGGGCTTATTATTGTATCAAAAAATCCTTAGTGAGATTTAAGCAGGGAAAAAACAGGTAGCGGGCAAAAAAAAAAAAAAAAAAAAANAAAAAAAAAAAAAAAAAAGTTCTCTGGCAAGGTCAGTACAGCCCCACAGAGAGCAGCACTGCTGTATTAATCAACTCCGTCCGGTTAATTCTTTTTCACTGATTTTCACCATGTAAACTGTTTTTTTGTTTTGTTTTGTTTTTTTTTTGTTTGTTTGTTTTTGTTTTTCCATCTCAATTTCCATTCTTTCTCATGAATTTTGTGCTTTCTTTCTTTGTCTTTGGTGAAACAGCACCAAAGCTGACTTTTGCCCTGGTCTTGTCAAGGGAGGTGATGCTGGGCAGTGTTGCTGAGGCCAAAGTGATGCTGCAGGGGAAAAAATATCTGGGAAGAAGTTTGTCTTCAGGAATGCAAAGAGCACATAGTTGAGCAAAGCTCAACAGGGAGGGTCCAGAGCAAGGGTGCTACTGTGTGTAGCAGTACATGGTCCCACTGGGAAAGACCCTGATACATTCCTGGGGCTGGAGCTGGAGGACAGCTGATTGGATCTCTTATTGGTAGGAATTTGTTTGCTTCTCTTTTCGTTGCTGGACAAGGCCAAGAGAAAACACTTCCTTTGGTTCCTGAATGCCAGGGTGCAGCAAGTGGGGTCTTTGAGCTACATCTGTACCATGCTCTGTAAGAGCTAAACAAACACTGTCCCTGCTTGGGGTGGTGTCTGTAGTGCAAAGAATGTGAATGCTTACTTGTTTTCAGTGCAGTTTTGAGCAGAGTTAATCATGGGTCAAGCAAAATTGTAGTGCAAATTCTAAACCAGCAAATTCTTTTCCAGACTTCCATGCTGACTTCTTAGAAATATCCGTTCAACTGTGTGTATTGGCATGTAGCTACACAAGTCCAGCTAATTTTGGTTTTCTAACAAAGTCCTTGTTGGCTGTTCCATTTCTTTTAGAGTGAGAATTCCAAGAGATGCAAACTAAAGTTAGTTTTCTAAACCCGAATGCAGATATGTAAGTGGAATGCATAGAGTAAAACCTCTGTCCCATGGCAGCTAATGGCAATGGGAAAACTTAGGCACTTCTGATTTTCTTCCTGATTTTCTGTGAGGGTTTATGTCATTAGGAGAGCCTGAGCACTGACACTTAATTTAAAAAAAAAAAAAAAATCTAATTTCTTGTGCAATTGCAGGGCTTTTCAAAGCAGACAGTATTACTGTAAGTGATTTTATATTGGCTTGCCAAATGAATCAGGGTTGGGCTCTTAAATGCGTTTATGTGTTTCGTGATTGAGTATGCAGGATTTCCAAAAATCCAATTCTGCTTTGAAAGAAACTTGCTGTTAAACAACGTCTGTAAAGGGTGCTAAGCATTTGTTAAATTGGTGCCTTTTGGTTATTAGAGGCCAGACATGGCCATGTTAACTCTAAAGAGGGATAGCAGCAGTTCAGAAGCATTCTTTTGCAGGATCCAGAGTTATCCAGAGAAAAATGCTGGACTTGGTTAAGGAAAAAAAAAAAAAAAAAAAGCCTGTTTAAGCAGCATCCTTATTAAATTAGAATTTGTAGCATGGGATGGAAAATGCCTCTTCACAAGGGATATGTTTGTAATTATCAGTTCTGTGCAATAGTGGTTGATGTAGGTTTTAGATGGAGTGCATGCCTGGGAATTCAGCTTAGGCACAGATGCTGCAGACAGCCCCATGGCCAGGAGCAGCAATTTCCCCACATCTCTCTTGTGAAATCGCTGCAGCAGCATTTACCTGTGTTCATACCTCAGCACCAAGTGCTTGCATGGAAAGGATGGCAGATAGATTCTACCCTTAGGTTACTCCTCTCTGAAGAAATACTAATTGCCTGTAAAACTAAGTAATGGAGACAGTGAAAACAGAAGGGAGAGGTCAGGAGGGAGCCTGTGATCCAGATACCTACACAGCAGGGGTTCAGCTGAAGGCACTCTTAGATCAAAACTAATCATACTGTGATGAAACCCAAATGTAAACAACCCAAGTCCTGGTAAGAAATGTTGCTGCAGTCACCTTTGAAAAGGGGCCTTTGTAGGCATGTGTCCCAGGAGCCTTGCTCAGATCCCCACTCTGAGAGCCCGCGGATCTCACTCGAGAGCTGGGGTGGGGGATTCCAGGCGTTGCTGGAGTCTGTGGGCACGTATGCCTGTTCTGCAGCAATCCTTCCATGTCTGGAGTTGTACCTTGCCAGTAGCTGGTTGCTAAAGTAACACAATCCAACAGTCAAGGTTTTAAAAATACTTTGTTTCTGAATTACAAATTGCGGTGAATTTTTTTTTAGAGCAGGTGTTGTTATGATGTGAGAATAGCTGGCTGGAGTGACAGCACAAAATCTTCCAGTGCGTGTAGACCAGCACAATTTTCCATGCATATGGATGAAAAGAGAGCAACTATTTGTATTTTCCCCAGTAGGCTCTACCAATGTCTGACATATTACCGCAGGTCTTCCAGCAGAATAACAAAGAAAACAATAGTTTTCCTCCGTGGTCTCATCGGCTCTCACTAAGAGTTCTGGCTTGGTATTAACAAGTAAACAACGTTTGCTTCTCCTAGATTGCCTTATGCTACAGAGACAAAATAAAATTACCAGGAATAGAAGGTTTTATAAATGAGTTACTGTTTTTTTCCTCTCTGGAAACAAACCAAACACTGCCAACTGAAAAGAACGAGGAGAGAAGTCACTGAAGGAGGAGGTGATTGGATATGTAGGAGTACATTATTGCTGATTCAATGAAATAAGAAAATTGTTTAGGCTTGCCTGAATGAGCATTACTTTATCTAATCAACCTTTTCTAAATTGGTCTTAATGTACTTCTATAAATACATTATTTCTAAACTCCAGATTGTGTGGGCAGCACCAATTCTGCTCTGCTGTGCCACGGAAATGTGCCCACCCTTTATTCTAGGCTTGAAGAACATTCTTACCGTTTTCTTTTTCTTTTTTTCTCCTCTCCAGAAACAGGGCAAGAAATTAGTGGGAACTAGTTGGGAGGAAATTGCTTTGTGCATGATGGAGAGATGCTGTTTGGTAGTCTGTAGCATGGTGCCAGCTTCTCTGAGCACAAGCTTGGGCTGCCATGTGCATTCGGCTTGTGTCAGTGACCCTCTGGTGGCCGTATTGCATCCTTCAGACCTAAAGGATTTGGCTTTCTTATGTCCGTGCAGAGGATGCCAAAGGTACAGAAGCCAAACTGCTTCGGCATTTAAATACTGAGAAAACTCTGTGGCTTGGGACTGTATGCACTGTGGCCTAGCTTGATTTGTGGATTTTTATTAAGAGCAACCCTCAATTTCAAAGAGAAAATCTGAGATGCACATGGAGGAGGAAGGTCCCAGGAGGCACACGTTGCACTAGCTTTTGTCATGGCTCTAACAGAAGCATGTCCGAGCTGTGGTTTATGGCAAAGACTGTGTAGCTCTTGGAAGATAACCTCCAAAATATGACCCAGAGGGCTGGTTTCACTCCACCAGGAAAAGAAGCCCAGTAACCACAGGTACCAAAGCTGTGGTGGCATTGGTCTGGGTGCAGGCAAGGGAAGAGCCACAGCTGAACTCAGAAAGAAGCCCCACAGTCTTTGCCACAAGAAGTTTGGGTTGGCGCTAAGCACTCCTGCATGTGCTGGTGTGCAGGGAAATTTCTGTGTAAGCAGATGAATGAGGGACTGAGTGCAGGCTGATTGTTTACGCCTTGCTAGCAGAGCATGCAACTTCTTGCTCCTACCGGAAATAAAGCTAGGGCTGTTCCCTTAAACCCATTAAGTGGTTGTAATTGTGTTGTTATTAAGCTGAAATGATATATCTAAAGGTCTTCATGCATGGATCATGAAGAAGCTAAGTGGCATTGCAGGGCTGGGAAGCAGTAAGCCATGGATTCATGCAACAACAAAAAAAAAAACCTTGTCAGTTTTGCCTTTGATAAGCAGTTAATTTAGCTCAGAATTGGCAGAATTCCCTGTAGTTTGTATAGGGAATTTCTAGGTTATGCTGCAAACATGAGAGTAATATGCAGTTATCTGAGACAACTGACAAGTGTTCAAGCATGACAGCTATTGGGAAAGCAAATTCCAAAGACAGGTTGAATCTGAATATATTATAGCCTATAGGCTGCTGTATGTGCGTAGTACGACAGAACAAAAAGCAGTAGCAGGATTGTTGTAGTTCAGGTAGTGATGGCAGAGGCTCTGTCTGCATTGGCAAATGAGGTGGTGCGTTGGAAATCAGTCCATAGGGTGAAGCAGCTGCAGCAGCAGCCGCATGCATCTTGCTTTGAGCCTGGCCCCTTGGAAAACCCCAAAGTTGTTCAACATGGTAGGTGCACTCCCAGGGTACATCCTTGGGTTGCTTCATCTCTCCCTAGACCCATTTTGTACACTTAGTATTTTGTGCTGAAGCATGATAAAATGGGATAATCGAGAGATTCACTTCAGAAATGCACTCCTGAACCAAACATGCGATGTAAGTACAATTACATTGTATTTTACAGTTTTCTTTTTTTCTATCACGTTACCTGTAAACAAGGTGTCGTTTCTGCAACAAGCCGTGACTCTCTTTTCTGAAATACAGTGGTGTTGCAGGAGTTGTTTTTCAAGATACTGTTGTTAGTTCACTGTTCAGGTGGCGAGCAAGGCAGTCAAAGGTAAGACCTTTAGCAAGCAAAAATACAAACACTACAAAAAGGCAATAAAAGTAGATGAGGGTGCTTCTTAGGGGTCGGTATTGGTACTGGCACTATTTAACATCCCTGTTGGAGGCATGAACAGTGGGTTTGAGTGCACCCTCAGCAAGTTTGTGGACAACATCAAGCTGAGTGGTTTGGTCAACACAGGGGAGGGAAGGGATGCTATCCAGAGAGACCTAGACAGGCTGAAGCAGTGGGCCCAGGAGAACCTCATGAAGTCTAGCAAGGCCAAGTGCAAGGTCCTGCACCTGGGTCACGGCAATCCCAAGCAAAAAATACAGGCTGGGCAGAGGAGGGATTGAGAGCAGACTTGAGAAGGGCTTGAGGGTGTTGGTTGATGAAAAAAACAGCAGTGTGCACTTGCAGCCTGGAAGGCAACCGCGTCCTGGGCTGCATGAACAGAGGAGTGCCCACCAGGGTGAGGGAGGTGTTTGTCCCCTTCTGCTTTGCCATCATGAGGCCCCACCTGCAGTGTGGTATCCAGGCCTGGGGCCCTCAGCATGAGGAAGCATGTGGAGCTGCTGGAGCAGGGCCAGAGGAGGCCATGAGTATGCTCAGAGGCTGGAGCACCGCTCATGTGAGGAACAGCTTGTTCAGCTTGGAGAAGAGAAGGTTCTGGGGGAGACCTTGTTGCGGCCTTGCAGTATCTCAAGCGGCCCTACATGGAGAGGTGGAGAGGAACTCTTTATCAGAGAGTATAGTGATAGGATAAGAAGGAATGGTTTTAAACTAAAAGAGGGGACTTTACTTATATGTGAGGAGGAAATTCTTTGCTCACCCTGGAGGTGCTCAAGGCCAGGTTGGATGGGCCATGGGCAGCCTGATCTGGTGATTGGCAACCAGCCCACGGCAGGGGGCTGGATGGGCTTTAAGGTCCCTTTCAACCCAAGCCGTGCTGTGATTCTGTTTCTCTCATCTGGAGGTTTAGTAATCCTTATTTTTTTCTCCTGATGTTGATGTGAAGGTATTGTAAAGATGTCAGTATTGAAAAGATAAACTATTTTACATAAATTCAAGTCTTGTTTGAAACAGTCTTCTGTGGGAAAGGAGGACTGAAAACAGGAGATGAGGCTGGGCATGCTGCTTTTCATTCCAAGCTACAGGGGAAGCTTTGTGGACTAACGTTTTATTTTTCTGATGATATCCAGGATTTTGGTTCATAACCAGCAGTCTGGTAGGATGCTTCGCGCTCCACTGTTAGACTTCAGTGGGTTGTGTCCTAGGGGTGTGCAAGCTGTCAGATTTAATGCACAGTAGTTAGGGAGCAGTCCCAGGTGTGACTGTAGGTGACAACCAGTCTTTCCACACAAGCTCATACCAGTTGGGGAACTGAGCCTTGAGAAACTCAAAGTTAACACGAAACTAAATCTGTAACTAAGAAACTGCAGCAGAGGAGCTCATGACTATTCATTTTAGGTGTTAAAATGTCTTCAGGGTTGGGAATTAGGAGGCAAGACACTTGCAGGGATTGCAAGGTAAGGTCTCTTGAGGGCAAACCAGCATGTAGGGAAGTAGTAGCTATTACATTTGGGGGCTTTGCAGAAGAGCAGGTTTGAGAAATCTGACAACAGACAGATTGTATTTGATCCCTGCAAGGAGATAGGTGAAGTTTAATGCATAGCTTTCTGCAAAAGCGAAAACGTCGTCGGTTATAACCTTTTAAGCGCAATCTCATTGAAGGGAAGTAACAGATAGCAATCTGGATATTTATTTATTTGACATACTCTAAAAAAGATGAGAGCTAGTTTCTACATTTGTTCATCTTCAGAATGACATACAGCTCTCAGAGTAAGCCTCACGTAAGTTTCATAGGCCGTGGCAGTATATTTTGGCTTTTAAGAGCTATCAGGTAAATCCAGAGACCAGCAGATAATATGCTCAGCTTGAAAATGATAAGCATGGAGATATGAAAGCCATTTCTTTTCCTGCTGTTGAAATGGGAAGATTAGTGGAAATGTCATGGCTTAGAATTCATGAAGCAATGTTTCCCTAATCAGCCATCACACTAAATTGCCTGAATATGGTATATTTGTTTTTATTTCTTGCATGTATGTAGTCTATGCATGTGTGCTGGCAGAATGAAACAGGTATATATATAGAAATAAACCCTGGTATGTCATGTTCTGCAGTATCAGGCTTATCTCTAATTGTGTTATGTCTGTGATTAGCTACTGTAAAATAGGTCAATGTGCAACTTGATAAATACCATAGTGCTGTGGGAGGAGCCTAGAGGTTAGAAAGAGCCACAGATGGGTTCAACTTTTCAGAAGCTGTGGGCCAAACCCTCATATGCTCTTCAAGATGTGGTGCTGCTTGCTGTCCATTTCCCTTCACCCAGGATATGGCCCATGTGTCTGCCTGCCACCTGCTTTTGCTCCACAGCAGGTAGGACATAAAGGTATTCTTTGCTTTGGAAGAGATTTTGGCAGCGTGCAAGTCATTTGCTGCTTTCAGGCACAAGTGGTGACAGCTGGGAGGACATGTCCATAATATTGCCTCTGTCATTCTCAGGAGATGTATTTCTGTTAGAAAATGCCTGATTTACAAAAATAGAATTTGCATGAGCTTGTGCTATACATATAAATATGTATATATACACACCAGATACTTGTCTGTGATGCTTTGAATGGCTGCTCAGCACAACATGGTGGTGATGTAGAGGATATGCATTCATACGACGTTCTTCCTTCAGGATGTTTTTTGAGGTTCTTCTCCAGTGATGTCATGCTCGTCTATGGAGGCAACCTTTCTCAAGGAGAAAATGCCATGGCACAGCAGTGGTTTTCTAATCTGCAGCACTCCAGCTTGCATTAGGCCGTTTTGAGCTGGGGTAGTTCTCAAGCTGCAGTACGTGAGGAGGCACAGTGGATCACCCCCACCGCCCTGCTTTGGGGTCAGCATCTCTCTCCTGCCCCTGCAGCGAGCTGGTCCCTCCACCACCAGGACTCCTGGGCAGTGAGCGGGTGAACAGAGCTGAAGCTGGAAATAACGTGTGAGAAGGGTCAGTGCTCTTTGCCTTGTGCCCAGTAGAGCTAGGTACAGGAAAGAAAATACATGCCCTTGGCTCTTCCTGGGGTTGACTGTCCTTCCACTTCCCTGTTTGTTAAAGGGATCCAGCTGGAAAGTAGTTCTGCTTACTCTTACAGGTGCAGTGTGAACAGAGAGAGAGGGATATACCCTGGTAAAAGAGAGCTCACAAGGTAAGTAGGTGATGAGGGACATAAAGTGAGAAAAGCACAAACATTGGCGAGACGAAGTGGGATACTTTCCCCAGCTAGTGACTTTGCAATGGGAACCCATGGGCCCAGTAAACTTGCCAAAAAATACTACATGCTGTTTTGAGGTAATATTACCTTTTTTTATCCAATACAGACAAAATTCATGTTCTCTGGTTTGTCCTGAGATTTATGGCAGTACAGGATATCAGTACTGTTCCGACTGCAGCACTGTGGCAGTAGGAGACTTAGATGCATGCCTCTTGCTGCTAGAAAGATGACAGCGTATGCTTATGTCTGCATGTGTATTAGCAAGGGTTATTAATTTCTTTTGGATGCAAAACTAAAATTAGTGTCCCTTGGCTTTTTCCTAACTGAAAATGGCTTTTTAAATATGTAAGAATCAGAAATCATTTTCTTGATTCCTGGGTCCTTTCCTGAGCCTATCATTCACATGATCATTTGTCATTAGGCACAGCGGGCAGGAGGTTAATTGTAATTGTGCAGTCACCTGGACTATTGTGTGATTTGAAGCAGAGTTTCTCTGCTGTGTCAGGTCCAACAGTATATTATTTGAATGCGTTAGTGCCAGGCTGCTCTTTAAATCTGCCAGGATTCTGAGGAAGAAGTGATTTAAGCGTTCGATTTAGTGCTCTCTTCTTGCTGTCCGCTTCAGGCCACTTTACTAGCGATAGCAGAATGTGAGCAGAATTAGAATACAGATGTGTTAGAGTTGTGAAAAAAAATAAAATCAAATCAGAAGTAGCAACCGAGAACACAGAACCCTTCATCTTGGTAACTTAATACCGTGTATCTTTGTTGACAGCTCTATATGTAAATCACTAATTATTCTAAACTATTCAGTTCCCCTCCAGGAAATCCAGACTTGAACATTAAAGGCTAGCTATAACAAATGAAAGCCTTACTCTGATTCCCCACAGGTTTTATTAAGCTGCAGAGGAAACTCAAGGTTTTTGCATCATGAATAACAGTGATAGAGGGGTCAGCAATTTACCTACATCAGAGGAGATTACTGGGCTTGGGGCAGTGATTGTAAGCACTTGAAGGCTTTGGTAATGTGTGGTTTCTACCTTGGTGAAACAGTGAGGGAAAGAAGGCATGGCTGCCTCTGTTAGGCCGAGTTCTTCTTTTGCTTTCTATCACCGCTGGAGTCCAGGACTGTGATGCAGGTGTGAGGCTGATCCAGGACATACCATCATCGATTTTTTTTTTTTCACACAGACCTTCCCCAGTTTTCCCAGTCTTCCCATCTTCAGGCTGGCAGTTCATTTGCAGACCTACCCAGTAGCTGCAACTGGGTTTGGTGGCTTAGCTGACATCTAGTCAAGCTCTTGGGCTTGCAGAAAATGCTTCTGACAGTGCAAGTTCTCCCTTGGGTTGTCCTTAGCACTCTGTACACCAGCATGTACGATGATGAGTGAGTGGGAGGACTGGCACTCAGGACAATATAGCTCACATGGTTGTGAAAGAATTGCCATGACATGGAAGAACTCAGCCTGGGTTCTCAGGTTTGGCAGAAATCCCACGCTGAGCTGTAGGTTGCTTGGTCTGCATGTGTGCCAATACGTCCCTCGCGTACCTGGGGGAGGGCTGGCTCTTGTATGTTGGTGCCCTAGGCAGCATCTTGGTGGTCCCATGTGAGCTACAGTGCCAGGGCATGGGAGGAGAGGGCTGTGATCTCTCCACTTGTGTGTTTTGGCCTGAAAAGACTATATTTTGGTCTGCATGACCTTTGAAAGGAGAGGGCAGGAAGAAGGTGCAGCCCAGTGTGGCTGTGTGAGCAACAGAGAGGCACAAGCAAATGTCATGCAGCCCAGAGGAAGTGAAGGCAAGCCTTGCGTTGCCTGCAGGCAGCACTGATGTGGCTGATCCTGCATAGAGACCCTGCAGTGACTTCAGCATGTGCTGAAAGGTAAGTTCAGGCTAAAACCCCACTGTTCAACACCTTACTTAATTCTGAATTTTAACTTGAGTTATACGTTCACTTTGTTATTAAACCCATCTTTATCACACTTGCAGAGATACAGGAATCATTCAGACTATCAGAATTCATTTGTTACCTTTCTTCACCAGCCAGTTATCATAAATCTCTAAACTCTTATTACTGTCTTAAATGCTATATTCATTCTCTGTTGTTTCATTTTTGCTCATTCTTACTGTAATTCATTGTAGCCCAAGTGCTTCTGATCCAAAGCAAGCTCTTTGCAGAGGGGAGACAAGCTGAAGGTTTCTAAAATTTGGGACTCATAGGGAGAGCATCTTCCTACATTATTGCTTGAGGAGGCAGCTTCATTGCCTTCTGAATTCTTTCCTCAGGCTGGAGAAGGGCAGCCCTGAAAAGCAAAATTCCTGTTTGGATTTCATTTTAAATCCTATTTCACAGGAGCAAAGGAGAGCTTTTTTTTTTTTTTTTTTTTTTTTTTTTTTTTTTTTTTTTTCCTTTCCCTTTTCCCCTTTAAAAATAAAAGAAATAAGACCAGCCAGAAAATCTTCCTGTGAATGGGCATGTGGTGCTCTTGATGTCTTCTCCAGTGCTGGCCTTTTGTCTTCTGTCCCTTCTACCTTCTATTTATATTATCCTTGGCCACCTTTCTTGAAGGAGCTATTGATTAAAGGATGCAAACTGCCTCAGATCCTGCATATCAAGCTGCTCTTTTTTTCAAGTTGTTCAGTGTGTGAAGAGCATCCATTTCTGCACTGCAGTGCAGCTTTACCCAGAGATACCTGGTCTCTCCAGCAGTCTTTTTTTTTTTTTTTTTTTTTTTTCTCTCTGCCCTCCCGTCCTGCTAAATGGACATCCTGTCAAATAGTGTTTGCACAGACTGACAGCTATAGAGGTCTTAGAGAAAAAGCCAGATCCGTGCACATACCCTAACAAACCGAATCAAAATGTCAAGGCAGAAGTGAAATATATCACTATGCTTCCCTGTCAGATTTTGCTAATATCGCCTGGATAAACTGACAGAGGAACACCTGCAGCAAGATAACCTATTTTTATTAGTGCTTGTTTCACATATTTATATTCGGTTAGAAATGTAAGGACTGCTGGGGAGAAAGCTTTCAATTATTTGATGGCAGGACGGAATGCCCACTGTTCTCCACACAGAACGGCAATCAGGTCAGTGAAGTCACTTTCAAATAGCATAGCAATTAATAAAGAAAAAATAATTTCACAGTCTGTTGTTAAATTAGCAATTCTTCAGAGTGTCTGGAGTTCTTGACAGAATTAATATGCACCCTGAAGCCTCGGGCAGTCTTGGTGCATACTATTTACCCAGCAGCTCTAAGAGCAAAATGCAGAGGAGCAAGGGAAATAGTGAAGATATCTATCTAGTAATCATTCAGCAGTCTATTCACAGGTAATAAATAAGGAACGAAACAGTTGGATTTGGACTGCATCTTTCCTTCTTTCAAGGCAGAAGTAGCAGAAACAGTGGCTGGAAAATGATGTGTTAAGTAACAGAGGAAAAAAAAAGTAGGTAGGGAGCAACATACATTTGAGCAGGGAGAAGAAAGTATACAATAAGAGTGCAATAAATTTCCCTTGTGTTGAAGGGGAATATTTTATAGTGGCTTTTTGCAAATTAAATGCATCTACATAAATAATGTAGCAGCACATTTAATTGCAACTATTTATTTTTAAATTTGCCTGGTTGACAGGAGAATTTCTGTGCAGAATAATGAACCCTGGGTTTCTGCCACTCACACAACTTTTATTTAAAAAAAAAAAAAAAAAAAAGTGAATTGTATTTCAGCAAAGTGTCAGAGCCTCAGAAGTTCCTAGCTTCTCTCCAGCTCATCCAGGGGAAAAAATAAAAATAAAATAAAATAACCACCACAGTCCAGAACTACATCGGTATGTAATTGCTGGGTGGAGGACAAGAGTTGACAGGGAGACAAAAATATTACCAGTCCCTGCTTAGGTCAGGAAACTCCCATCTCAGTGCAAAGTGTACCACTTCAGTGGAAGGGTGCATACCGGGCTCCTTGTGTCTGCCTTCTGCTGTTTGAGCTGTTGGTGTTGGTTTTCAGGCTTTCTTCTCACAAATGGTAGAAATGTTTTGCACAAGTCTGACTCTTCAGATTCTCCTGCAGTCTCAATGTTTCAGGGCTGCTGAGAGGAGGAGAGAGGGCATCCTCCCACGCCACCCCCGCCCACCTGCTATCACAGGATAGGTTCCTCAGTATTTGACAAGGCTTTGTAAAAACGTGTGGAAGACAACCTGTGGGACAGAAGACTGTTGGATGTGGTCTTGTGTAAGACAGGTTGTGGTTTTCTTGTACAGGGTGTAGGTATGCCAAGACTCCCAACCAGCCTCCAACATCCCAAATCCAGGACAAAATGCCCTTGTGCTAACATTGCCTGCTCCCCCTTCCTCCCCTCTTGTCATCTTCCAGTCTTTCCTTGAACGAATCAGTTGTGATTGTCTTCTGCAAAGCAGACTCCTTGCTTTTTTTTTCCTAACCAGTCTTAGGAAGACTGTTGATACAGCGCAAGGGTGCAGGGACACTGCAGGAATTTCAAATACAGTGCTGGATTTCCAGGGCAAGCAGACTCGTCTAGGCAGTGCTTATTTCTCTGGAACAGTATCTCGTTACAATAATTTGAGAATGAAATCTCCATAAATCAAGCCTTGGAAGCTCAAAATCAAACTATGAGAATGGCCAGCATCACAGCTGCAAGTGCTGCTTCAGGCTAGTGTTCATGGCATGTTGTAATCTGATAGGGGAAATGGATTTATTGAGGAGAGTTTTGTAGTGAAGGTGCATGTAGCAAGTGGGAGGGAAACATCTGTTTGCTTTGCTTTACTTTTGCTTCACATCTGAATTTCTGTTGCAGCCACATGTTTGGGGGGAAAGAACAAAGATCGTGGGAAAAGAGCTTTGCTGAGGCTGTGGTCAGGGTTGCTAGCTGACCACCCCTCTCCCAAGAGCACAATGCTTTTATGTGGATGCTTTTCTCTCAGATTAGTACTGTTTATAGTCTGACAAAGAAAATATCTTCTTGGGATATAACTGCATAATATTTGTCTCAGGCATTTGGATGTTTTTCTGTCTGGGCAGGATTTGCAGTGTTTCTAGCTAGTTCACACCATGGAAGATCCAATTGCAGCATCCCAGAGCATGCAGCAGCCCTCCCAAAGAGTATTGTGACTGTCTGAAGTGTCAGGTTGTATTGGTTTATCTTGGGTTTGAGCCTTTGTGTTCACATGCAGCAGATTCTTCTCCAGAATAGGACAGCTCATAATGAAGTTGGAAATTCTCTTGTTACTGCAGGATGGGAGCTCAGAGAAATGCTCTGAATATTGGCGTGGCAAGAGCTGGCAGTGCCTTCATCGAGCTTGTTCCTGAAGAGGAGGCATTCAGCAGAGTTATTTGGCAGGGCAGATAACTGTGAAGTTTTGCGGTGTTCATTTGACCTAGAGGAGCAGTTTAGTCAACTTAACAAATAATTTCAGTATTTTGGTGTCTGGTTAATTAAAATGCAGTCATGAAATGCTGTATTTGCATGTGACAGGATAACTGCTTGATGTTTCTGTACTGACTTTGTTGTGTGTGTGTGAGAATTAAGTGCTTTGCTTATCTTTCTTAAATTTCTCTGGATGTTAATCACAGAATCACAAATTGGCTTGGGTTGGAAGGGATCTTAAAGCTCATCCAGTTGCAACCCCTGCCATGGGCTGGTTGCCACCCACTGGCTCATGCTGCCCAGGACCCATCCAGCCTGGCCTTGAGCACCTCCAGGGATGGGGCGCCCACAGCTGTTCTGGGCAGCCTGTGCCAGAGCCTCACCACTCTCTGAGTAAAGGATTTTCTCCTGACATCTAACCTAAATCTCCCCTCTTTTAGTTTAGAAGCATTCCCTCTTGTCCTTTCGCTGTCAGGCAGTGTAAAAAGCCGGTCTCCCTCTTGTTTGTCAGCTCCCTTTGGGTACTGGAAGGTTGCAATGAGGTCTCCGTGGAGCCTTCTCTTCTCCAGGCTGAGCACCCCCATCTCCCTCCACCTTTCCTCACAGGAGAGGTGCTGCAGTCTCTGAGCATCCTCGTGGCCTCCTCTGGACCCACTCCAACAGCTCCACGTCTTTCTTGTGCTGGGGGTCCCAGGCCTGGATTCAGCACTCCAGGTGAGGCCTCACAAGGGCAGAGTAGAGGTGGACAGTCCCCTCCCTCTCCCTTCTGGCCATTCCTCTCTTAATGCAGCCCAGGATGCAGTTTGCCTTCTGGGCTGCATGCACACGCTGCTGGCTCAGGTCAAGCCTCTCGTCCACCAGAACCCCCAAGTCCGTCTCTGCAGGGCTGCTCTCAAGGAGTTCCTCTCCCAGTCTGTACACACACCTGGGATTGCCCCGACCTAAGTGCAACACCTTGCCCTTGGCCTTGTTGAACCTCGTCAGGTTCTCATGGGCCCACTTTTCCAGCCTATCCAGGTCCCTCTGGATGGCATCCCTTCCTTCAGGGGTATCAACTGCACCACTCAGCTTGGTGTCAGCAGCAAACTTGCTGAGGACTCAATCCCGCTGCCTGTGTCTTTGGTTAAAGAGCATTGGTCTCAAGATAGATTAATACTTGCCGCGTTCTCCTTGCCCACACTTTGATTTGTTGCAGCCAAACCAAAGCACCTCCATGGCACACATATCAGGATAGAATTTAGCTCAGTGACACCTGTATCTCTTTAACTCTGTTTCATGTGTTCTNTAAAAAAAAAAAAAAAAAAAAAAAAAAAAAAAACAGCTTCTGAGGAAGGAGGCACAACTGAAGGGAAACATTCCCCAAAAGACGCATCCACATCTTCTTCTGTGTGACTCTCAGACTCCTGCCCTGCTAACAGCACTGCCTATCATTGCCCGTGGCTTGGATTTGCAAATACACTTTGCAAAGTCACTTCTATGTGCATGAACCAATTTAGCACACTTAGTCAAGGCAGCTCTGGATAAATCCTTCCTACCTGTTGTCAGAAGGACTGCAAAAGATCCATCTACGTCGCCCTCTGATGGAATTTGAATAGATTTGTCTGGAGTGACATATGCTTGGCCATAAATTAGAGAGAAACAATTTTAAAATAAATTGTCTACAATTTTAAAATAAATTGTCTAAAGCCAATCCTATCAAATTTGCCTCCTGAGACAGATGAACATAAAGCTAGAAGCAAACAAGCCCTTAAACATTTGTGGCAGGCTTTGAAAGGATCTTTTTGTTGATGTGCTGGCATCACCATAGATGGGAGGTTTCTGCCCAGTTCGCATCGAAGTGCTAAGTGAGGTCAGTGGAAGAAATGCTGATTTTTATACCACCTACAGTTCTTGTTCGTGCAAGTGAAGTTACACAAGATACTCAACCAGAAGGAAATACTTCATGCATTTTAGTTCTTCTTATTGTGCAGCCTATTAGTTGAGGGTAAAACCTTGAAATGCTGGTAAACACACATGACATAAATCATCAAAATAAATCCTCCCAAATGTCATTTTTCTCAACCACAATTGGTTACAAATGTCCAAACCACAGCATAATTAGAGAGTCTTTCTTTCTTTGGCCAGGCTCCAGCCCTGTATGGCCAACAGAATCAGGAGACTACAAACCTTTTTGCAGTGTTGTGCCAGCAAACACGTGGCTTCGAAGAACCCTGTTTTCCAGGAGATTTTACTGACTGGTCTTTGCATGGCTGTCTGCAATAGGTATTCACAGACGTACAGTGGGAAGTTTGGGCCGGATCATTTCCCAGTTTGATCCTGTCCCACAGTTGCCATTACGGATGATGCTTGTTAATGCCATTTAGTCAGCACTGCTGTTGAACTCAGGGGAGTCCTGCGGCCTGCCCATCAATCCTCCCCTTGCTTAGCACACAGTGCAGCTTGCATGGTTAAGTTACCCTTCACACAACAAAGGACTCACTGGGCTGCGTGTGTTTTTCGTGCAGAAGCCCCCAGAACTGTCCTGTTTGTCTTAGGTTACTCAGGGAACTAGGAATCTCAACTTATGTTTACAAATATGCAGAAACAAATCTGCCTGCCTTCCTCTGTATCTTGCACTCTATTTTTCCCCTAAGTGCAGCATTGTAAATCATCGCTTCCTCTGTTTAAGGGAGCAAAATGCTTTCAGTTTGTCTTCATTAAAAAGGAGAGACAGTAATTTAAGCATAATTTAAGCGCATCTTAGGCTCACACCTCAGAGAACAAAGAAAAGATGCATGGATTTTATAGATGTAGAGATTTATGGAGATAGATATAGCTATTGCAGACAGAGAGCCTGTAGTGAGACGATGTGGGCTTCTTTTCCTTGTCAGAGATAGATGGTTGGGGCTTGGTGAGGCCCTGGGTCCCACTTTGTCACCAGAGGTGTGAGAGCTGCAGACACACCCTGGGCTGCCCAGAGCGCACTGGCACAGCCCAGGAAAGGAGCACAGCAGCCGTGAAGCTGTCACTCAGCTTGGACACTGACCGGGAGCGTCTGGGGTGAGCCAGCTGGCAGCACCAGCCTGCAGGCCGAGGAGATGGAGCCACGCGGGGAAATGAGGTGAAACTGCAAATATTGGAGAAGCTGTGCCTTTAAACGTTTGTGTAGTCGTTTGGACCCACTTCCAGCTCTATCAGAAATGCAAATACAGGACAGAAGTGGTGTAAAAGGTGCTCCATATCAAATCAACTTGTGCCTCTTGCGAGAGCGGCAAAGTCTTTGTACATCTGCTTGCAGGAAGGTGCAGGTGTTGGTCACAGAAATTCCATTTCTGGCAGGAAATGGCAGTTGATCTCAGTGTTTTCACTTGCAATATACAAGTTTCTCCCACTTTATTTTGGACAGGAAAGTTTTTTTTTGGGGGGAAAAAAAAAAAAAGGCAAGCAGCTCCCCTCTGCTGAGAGAGGACCTGTGAGTGCACACCTCTGTAGTAGCATGAAGAAAGATGAAAATAGTTTCATGTTTTTTGGGCAAAACATGTGTTTGCAATAGGTGACAGAAGGTCAAATGGCAAAAAAACACCTTGAGCCGAGGACCCACACATCTCCACAGTGATGGCTGAGTCTGGGTTGCAGAGGTGAGTAGTTCCCAAAACACCTGGTATTAGCCCACTTAGCGCTGCTACTGGCAAAGCCAGCAGCAGCTCACTCGATCTGTGCTGAGTGCTTCTGAAAAATACTCTGTTTCCCCTCAGAGCATTTATTTTCCATAGCTTGCTTTCCTTCTGTGAAATCAAACCCAAATGATAGTGCTGTTTTCGTATGTATGCCAGGATAAATCTCCCGCGCAGCTCTTTCATCACACTGCTGAGAGTTTAAGCTTGACTCAGGTTTTGCCTCACCGATCACTTCAAAATCTTCTTTGGAGCAAAGTCAAGATGTGCAGAAATATAGCCCATTAAGGCCTTAACATAATCACAAGCATTTTCAAATGTATTGTGTTCAAGTTATTTTTATGGCTTGCGGATGTAGCTGACTTGGGAATTTGATGAATTTTTCAGAGCGATGCCATGCGATGAAGTTTTATACTATTTGGAAGAAACACATTAATGTCATTAATGGCAGTTAATTCTTAGTTTTCCAGCAACTGTGCTCATGTCACAAATTGCTGTGTGACAATTTAGCAAGTCACGTGGTAGAAGAAGTGGTATTTCAAGGGGAAGAAGTGAAAGTACTAATTTATTTATGTTCTAGTTTTCAAGGTTGTTTTGGTATTCAGAGCTGGAGTTCATGTCAATGCAGAATGGAGGTAATTCAGCCTGAGTTAGAGTAGGTTTGGACAGAACAGCATCAAAAGACATGATATTTTCTTAGAACAAAGTTTAAGAGTTTTTGTCACTTGAGATGTGTGAATCATCGTTCCGTCAAGGTAAGGTCCTGAGTCTTCGAAGTGTGAAGCCCTCAGGTGACCCACGTATTCAGCCACCTCCAGGAACCTGTTTAAAAGGACTTTTAGCAAGTCTTGTGCTGCAGCACCAGGTGGTGGAGTTGCTGAAGGATGCTGGCAAGTCTGCAGGACTCGGGCAAACTGCTGGTGGCTATGAATTAGTGTTTTATTAGTGGATATTTATTTAATTCCCTTCAAATCCCTAAGGCGTGCTGCCGGAAGCAACAGAGCACTATCGCAGATAGAGATAGACCCTAAAGGAGATATAATCAGTGCATTTCCCACATTTTCTATAGCTTTACAGCTTTGGCAGCAATTTCGGTGTCAGCCTGCAGTTCAAGGAGAGCTGTTAGGAAGGGCAGGATTAGCTGCTGGGAGCCTGCTTCTAAATTCTGCAGAAAGAGGCTCGACTGTGGGCTGTTTCTTTTTTTTCCCTGTGTAATTCCTGAGTACTTTCAGAAGAGCACAGAGATCATCTGTTTATATTCGTTGGGAGACACGAAGACAGTCTGCTGTGTTTTTGTTTTGTTTTGTCTTGTAAGTAAAAGTGCATGTCAGGAGCACGAGCTGAGGTTTGGAACCGCTCAGCAGTTTAATTGATTCCACATTGTAAAGATTGCACCTCGCTAAACCCTTTTTCTTTAGGATTTGGACACATCTAAGAGGCAGCAGCCCTCTCTTCTTGGTGCAAGCGCTTCAAGGCATGGCAGCTCCAGAGACTAGAACAGGGGCTGGTTTATTTGTAGCTTGTTTTTGCTCAAATCCTTCAACTCTCAAGGCATATTCCCTGTGCTGGAGTGATGTGCTAATGAAGGCAGAGTTGATGAGCTACAGAGGCGCTCTCCTTTTGCTGAACACACATAACACGTCTTGCTTGGGTTTCAGCCGAGAGCCAGCTTGGTGTGGATGACGGAGCTCAGATATATCCATGGGGCAGACTTTTCTGCATGTTTATGCTGTGGTTGCTCCTATGAGCTGTGGTAATGTGATGGTCCCTGTTGAAAGAAGTTTGCAGTTTGAAAAGGCAAATTGGTCTAAAACATGTGAAAGAGAAACAAAATTAGTTTGTGGTTTGCTCCTGGGCAAGAGGTAGTTTGGAAGGAAACCGAGGTTTCAATAGGATAACCTGTGCTCTGCCTAGACTAGACGTTTTTATCCTCATTAATTTTTGTTAGATTTCATTCTTCAGCTTTATGGATTAGTGGCAGTACCTTATGAGTTATATTTGTGGTTTCTGATTACTGTGGTGACTAATTTGGTGCTCTTCAAGGGAGACAGTGTAATTCCTGTTTGAGCTTTATTTTCTGGGATATATGAAAGGTCGCTTTGCTGATCCTAAGCATTTAAGTACTGCAGGCTTATCCTCCCAGAATTACAAGAGTGCAAAGGGAGTAATAGGTTGGACCTTTCTCATCACCCTCGGGGTTTCAAGGCTTTATAGGGTCATGTTTCCTAGCTCTTCTCTCTGCAGGGACAAGGCCTAGATTCAGGCCAATATTAATTTGATGTAATGATAGGTGAGTGCTTCCTATGTTGCAGGTGATGGATGCTTTTACTGCTGTGGCCACCCGCGTGGGTTTGATTCCTGGGCAGGTGGGGGGGGCTCAGAGGGGGTCCTTGTTCCCAGCTCATGTGCCTGGGCAGCTTACTGGGTGCTGCCTGGGCTGGCATGCATGGTAGGGCAGCCAGGGAGGAAAGGAGCTTTGCACATCGGATGCAGCCTTGAGCTGAAATTCAGGGGTGGTTACAGAACTGCAGCTGCAAATCATTTGATGTTAAGGCTTGCAGAAAATAATCTCTGTCAAGTAGTCCCAGCTGTTTGATGTTATTGGCTTGTTCTGCCTGCTCTTTCCACTGACTGGTGCTCGCAGTCTCTAGTACTGATGGAGCACATGAAAGTTCAGCATGGCATTTGAAGAGGCCAATTTATATTGCAGGAGTCCCAGTGATTCCTCCTGTGTCCACATGTGTTACAAGACCCAGTTTCTAGCAGCATGGCTCTTGGGGAATCCCATCTAGAAGACGCAAAGCCAGTCTCTAATCCAACTGCCAGCTGGAGGGATCAGCTCATGCTGGTGCTGTCCCGAGAAGCTCCTGCTGCCGCCCTTCATCGCCACGATCTTTTGCTGGCCTGGCCTGAAGCACAGGCAGCAAGAGACTGCACAGCTGTTAAAGCTCCGTGCCTGCGACTTTTTGTGGTTGCTACTAAAAATGAAAAGAGTAAAATTAATTTGCTGGTAATGGACGTGCTACTAACAGAAACACATCCCACCTAACACCAGCAGGTTGCTTGTGGCATATTTGCTGCATCTAAAAATACGTTTTTTTTTTTTTTCCAGCAACTAATTTCTTTTCAAGACTGTTTTCACACATCAGCGGCTGTTAATCAGTTAAGGAGTTATCAGTTTTAATATTAGAAAGAAAGAAGCAATTGTCATTAACAACTTGAAAATATATCATTTCTTTTCAGCCAGCTTGCAGCAGATTATGGGGAATCTTATGCTCATCTTATTTGTCCTCCTTTGCCCACCTTCTTTAAAAGAGAGATCATGCCATTAAATGAATGCTGTACTGTGCTCGTTCTACGTATCCTTTGAAGAACCATTGAATTAGAAATGCCAAGATAAAAATATAAGACTAAAATAAGATTTAATTAGAAATTAAGCTCCAGACACTCATGTAATTTTAAATAAAGTCATGTATACTTCATGAGGAGATTTTAAGGTTGACTGTCAGAAGTGGAATGGTAAGATAACGGACCAAAACCCACAGTATGTTGCCTGTAAGGCACAGGCTGCTTGTGGCCCTGTTTTGCTCTGAATCCAGTTCGCAAAATACCTGAGTATTTGCTACCAAAGGCAGAAAAGGGGCACCATGCTAGCCCATGCATCTGGCTGTTGAGCTCAGCCAGGACTGTGCGCGTCACACTACTATGACTGATACCTGCTCTGCAGGATGGAGGGGTAAGGTGTTGCTGAGAGAGCTCTCAAGCTCTCAAGCTGGAGTTTTTGTTTATGGTTTTAAGTTTTCATCTGAATTTCCTCCCTGAAGCAGCTCCCAGTTCACGTGATGAGTGAATTCTCTAAACCTGCAATGAGTCCGTGTGTGTCACAGCATCCACGTTTACCAGGGGGCTGCTGCTTGGGCCACCTTATAGTATTCTCCTTTGTGTCACCACTCTGGTCATGTCCAAAGCAAACAGGGTAAGGGTGCCAAGAAAATCATGGCAGTAGGTACTAGTTGCACCCAAAAGGCCCGCGTTTCTGCTGCTGAGCAGCGTCAGCGTGGTTTCCATCCAGAGTGCTCCCCAAACTGCTGCTCACGCTGGCCAGGGAGTCTGGGCTGGGAGAACTCAGCAAATTCCTCTCTGTCCTCCCCAGAGCTTCTGCTGCTGGGCATTGGGCTCTGCGCATCTTTCATTCGACTTGCTGGGTTCCGAAGGGTTGCTTTATTTTCCATCCTGCTTTTTTTAATTTTTCTTTCTTTCTTTTTTCTTTTTTAATTTGCATAGCCCATCTCCTTTCACCAGATTCTTTCTTTCTAACAGACATGAAAGTCTTTCACTCAGATTTGACAGTCTCTTCTATGCTGCATATTAGTTGTGAGGATTGATGTTGAAATTTTCAGCATAATTTAACGTCCTTGAATATGCTTCCTTACCCTATTTGGACAGAGCAGGGACCTGTCTGACCAATGGGAGCTTCACAAAAATTGGTCTAGTTCAGTTTCATTTCACATCCTTCATTAAAACATGGGTTATTGGTGTTGTGAATCTGTTGGCAGTGCACTTAGTCATGAAAACAAAACATTCCCTTCAAGCTGAGCTGTGTATCATACCGTCATTAACAAACTGCGCCTTGTTGAAAATCTGTCGAGGAAAACTGTCTTACTTTGCATTTGCTGCTTTGCAAACAATAGAAGCACAGTAAACTCTTGTGCCATAATGATATAATGATTTTCTGTCTGTCTTGATGGGGCATAATGAGATAAATTCAAGTCCTTTTTTGAAGGCTAATTACATCTAGTACACACTTGACGTGGGTTGCAATCTTTATATGTTGCATTTTTTGTGCTTTCGTTTCCCCATCGCTATTGTCTCCATGTGCAAGTGAGTTTTGATTTGGCTTTGAAATACAAATTGCAGGCTAGAGAGGAGCTGTGTCATGGTCATCTCTCCCAGAAGACTCTACAGAGAGTTTGTTATAGTTCCTGCTGTGAAGGTAAGGCAGCACCTGAAGATTGCTGCAAAGTAAATAAAGTAGCTGAACTCTGTGTTAGAAACTGAGAAACGTGCCATAAAACACGAGGGCAGCTTGCAGCAAGTCCATTAACAATCATCTAGGGTAAATTCACCCAGAGGTGTGTTCGCTGTGCCTGGTGTATGGACACAACATACGGACTGTGTCCTGCAGTGCTTTCAGCCCAGATACGGAGCAGTTTGGAAATTGCTTGCGTTGTCCAGGCAAAAAGGAAGGTGGGGCCTGGAGAGTTGTGTGGGGTACTCCTGGATCACACCTCTTTTGCTACATGAGTGGTCTCCATCAGCAAAGACTTGCTGGTTGATACCAAGGGATTTTCTCCTTGTATTGCAGAGAGCAGAAATCAGAATAGTTGCTGTACCAAATAAAACCCTGTATGTTTTTGTTAGGGGTTGATATGCTAGTATCTCACCTTTGGTGAAGAAGCTAGTGATGTAAAAGGGAAGGTGTCAAGACAGGTTCTTTGGTACTACAGGAGACAGAGCCAACTTCACAGCCAGTTGTCCTACTTGATCCTTCAAGGGAAAGGGATTAATACTAAAAATCCACACTTTATCTATGTTGAAGATGAACTCTGTCATCACAGCATCTGGTTGAATTTTAGCACATGACCTTCGTGCTATGATCGTCTGGGACGTTGATAGTGGGATAGTATAAATGCTTTTGCTGTGAACTTGTTTTCTTTTCAACTGGGGAAGTTTGAACACAGATGGAAGGGCTCTGGGATTTCCAGGTAGCTTCTGTAAGTCCTGATAGCAGGCCTGTCCATCATTGATACCATACTGGACATGAGAGCATCTCTGAAGGGGAAAAAAAAAGGAGCAAAGGAGCAGTTTTTTGGAGTCTTTACATGTCTTTGATTTTTGAGATGAACAGCAGATCAGATTTCCTACAGGTTTTATCTGTGCTTTGTTGTTCTTCTTGGTGACTGTGGGCTTGTAATTCTGCATACAGCAGTGTGATACCAGGTCCACTTGGCTTTTTTGTGAAGTCGAGGTGGAAAGACACAAACTTGTGGCTGTCACTGCTCATGCTGCATGCACGCACCGGTGAATGAGTGCAGAGATCTTTGCTTAGGTGGAAGAATGCTTGTCCTAAGAGGCTTGGAAACAAATTATTACTGTATTCAGTTCAAATTATGATAAAACAAATAAAATAAAAAATCCCAAGCTACCCTCAGCTGATATATTACATTTGTGAGAACATAAGCATCTCTTATATAAAATCTTCATGCCCCATCGTGCATAAGCATTGGACCCTGCATGGCAAGCATGCTTGGTTCAGGCTATACCCAGAGCAATCTGTCTTATATAGAGTGCTTTAAAATTCATCATAGTTTTTCAGGGGAAAAAGCCCTAGGGAAGTAGCCTTATCACAATGTCTTAAAGCTGTCGATCTCAAGATATCCCCTCCACCGCTCTCTTGTTATTCGTTTGCTGAGGCATTGATTTCTGGGCATAGAACATCTTAAACAAAAACCACAAGATGTATTTTACCTGTTTTTCTAAGACTGAATGAAAAAAACCTCAAGCACAATAATGTTTTCTAAAGCTGAGTGAAAAGATGTTACCTCATGCATTCAACACAGAAAATAAATACTCAGCAAAGGCAGATGCTAGGGGAGAAAGCCAACAGGTTCTCATTCTCTTTTCATGCAAGTATTTAAGCATGCATTGTCTATTGGTGGAGCAGACTTGTTTTGAAATATTCAAACCAAATAGCTTGCCAGTGTTTGTCTGTTTTCTCTGTAGCTGAAGACATGTTTTTAAAAGGAAATGTGAATAGATTAATTTTATGATGGGAGAGCTTAGCCTGTGGTTCTTCTTTTCACAGTATGCAGACCTGGGTTCTTCAAAGCTTCACCCCACAGTCCATCCTGCAGCAAATGTCCCCCTCACAGCTACACGCTTGATGAAGCATCCACATCTTGCCTGTGTGAAGAGCACTATTTTAGGAGGGAATCAGACCCACCTACAATGGCCTGTACAAGTAAGCATGTGCTTATAGGGTTGTTTTTAATCCTTTTGAGCTGTTCCTGTACTGTGATTAGACATTATGATCCTAATGTGCTTTTACAGGCTCTGGGCTTCGTTCTGAGCTAGCCTGACACAGTGGGAATGTCACTGGCTTTGTCCACCATACCCCCAGTTGCATGAGGAGGCTCAGGCCTTTTGCCTGGATAGCTGGCATTAAACTCAGGAAGCGTTTCAGTAAGGAACAGACACTCTATCTCTCGCAGTCTGCTCTACGAGCAACTGGTGCGTTCTCAGCCAGCAGCACTGCACTCAGACCTGTGTGTCGGTGCGTGCGTGAGTACTGGTGTCGGGCACACGTAGAGGAAACTGGGTTGTACTTATTCTGCTCTAGCAGTAGATATATATGGTCCTGCTTAGCATCATCTCTTTGCTCATTTTCAGTAGACAGTTAGGGAGAGAGCCCTGCCTTTCCAAGACACCTCAAGATGTTTATTCTTTAGGATAGCCTCAAAACTTGCAAGGGGAAAATGCTTCTCCCAACCAGCAGCAAAAATTTAAGAGCTTTTCCCCTGTGTACAAGGAGGGTGGTGTAACAACCAGAGTGGGGTATTGAAGGTGGAGTTGGTGGAATCAGAATCACTAGTTTTGTCCTTTTCCTGTGAGTTATCCTTTCAGCTGTAGCGTGAAGGCTGGTTGTTCGGTTTGCTTTATATCCCACTTAGGGCCGCAGTTTCCATACCCCCAGCTAGTCCCACTGACACAGCACAGGCTGTGGGTTTTTGTGGGGCCACGTCTGTCAGGGTCCAAATGTGATTTTGCAGGGCAAAAGTGATTAAAAGGGACTGAAGAGGAGTTGAACTACTAGGGCAGCAGTAGGCAGAGCTTCCAAGGGACTTTAGCAGTGGAGATAAAGCAGGTGTGTAAGTTCAGTCCACGTGCATGCTTAGAGCCACTGGGAGTGGTGTAGAGACAACTTCCATCCTGTTTCCTTGCATCATCCTTCCAGGAATGGGAAGTTCACAAGTTGAAGAACAGATGCTAGTTCCCCAGTTGCTAATCGTGTCAGTGGCATATTGTGCATCATGTCACAGGGCTCTTCTCCTGGCTGTCCTCCCTGCAGAGACGAAGGGAAGTAGAGATTTAGAAACAGAATGGAGAAGAGCAGAGAGCAAAGGACTGCAGGGACATGCACGAAAACTAGGTGCAGACAGGACGGTGGCTTATTGTGCCTTCATCCCAGTGAAGAGCTGTTCTTTCTAGCTACCCAAGTTGGCACTTCAAAAAAGAGAAAATAAAAGCCTGTTCCAGTTGGAGAGCAGCCTCCTCTCCAAGGAGGATGCTTGCCCTCGGTAGGTTTCTTTCCACCTGGAAGAGGCACTTGGCACAGGAGGCACAGGAGGATCGTGGCCCTTGATCTAGGTATTTCACCAGTTGAAGGAACTTGAAGCACGTGCTGTTGAAGGTGCTGCAGGGAAGGGGAAGACAGCCTCAGGCAGTGTAGCAGTGGCAGTGTTGTGGTATCAAAGTGGTCTGGGGGAGTGAGTCATGCAAGCAGTCCTCGGGTTATTAAACACCTACAACAGTAACTCTTGAGTGGTGGCTAGGATGGGCTACAGCATGAAAGGCAATGGCAGCAGGGCTCCTTGATGTTTGTTTTGCCCTGGGGCATGACTTTAAAAACTTAGATAAATGAGAGACAGGCCTAGTCGTTGTGGTAATGGGAAATGGGAAGGGAGCAGAACTCTGAAAAGGCACAGGAAATCAACTTTTTTGTGCAGGCAAAACCAAAGCCAGGGATTGATACAGAGTAATGCCAGACTGTCTTGCTGGAGAGTTAGCAGAGAGAAGAAGCAGCCATCCCTGAGGAAGAGGTTTATGCATGCCCATGACCTGAACATAGGGTTCCTGGTACAGTCTGAATCCTGTAGGAAAAGACTGTAATTTATGACACCACAAATAGTGTGGGGTTGGTTTTCCTTTTGTTTATTTTTTGTTGGTGGTGGTGGTGGTTTTTCTTTTTTGCTTGGTTGGATTTTTTTGTTTGTTGCTGTTCTGGGTTTTAATGTTTGCATTTTTTTGTCTGTTTGTTTTGAAAGCTTACTGTAAGCTTGTTTAAAGTCCGGGCCTGGTGTGCGAAGCTGTATTTGGATGTGGCTTGGCAGGATACAGAGTGCTTCCAAGGCAAATGAGAGGTTTAATGCCAACCCAGGCACTGCTCAGTTTCTGTTGCCCACTGTTTCAGAGCACATACAGAGCAAACTGGTATAGCAGTTTAGTTTATTGAGGCATCTCTGGTAGGATTAGCACCCCAAAAGCTGAGCGGATCATGTGAGCCCTCTTCGTGCGCTACAATGCTAAGTCACCCTCCCTTGTCCTACACATCCTTTCTTGGAATTTGGTCCTAATCCATCTCTATCTGTGCTAAGGGTAGTGAGGAGATCCTGTGCATTACCCCAGCTCAGCTGCAGGTGTAGTAAATTTTGGCAGGGACAGTAAAGAGTAGGTAGCAACAATGACATTTTGAACCCAATCCTGTAAGATTTGTAAGGGAACATTTTGTCATGAACTGAAACACAAGACAGGCTTGATTCTTGACTGGTAGGAAAACACTGCAAGTTTTGTGGATGTTTTTATTATTTATTACAGCAGAAGTTAATAATATTCATAGGATTCCTTCAACTTGAAATCTAGTCAATTTTAGAGAATACGTCAATGTTTGTTTTCAGCTCTACACCTGCAAAGTCCCCATGCCAGTTGGTACAGCTATAAAATCACATTTTCCTAATTTAAAGAGAATGCTTTTCACTATTAGGCTGCAATGTGTCTCCCTGTCACCACCAACATCACTAAGAAAACTGCTAAATCACTGTCAACTATTCAGATAAGCACAGGGTGAGGGGACACAACACAGATACGTTTGTATTTTTTTTTTCCCAGTTCCTTAAGTATGTTTTATAAGTAATGCTTGGTGGTTTTTAAATCAATAGTGCTGTGATGCAGTCCAAAAAAAAAAAACTATTACCATAAGACAAGAAATGTTTTGTCCTGACAGGCATTTAAGAATTCTCTTAGTATTGTTTTGCATCTCCCAGGCAGTAGTTGAGCTTGATTTCTTCCTGGATAAGAAGTCCTAACTTCAATTCTTGCAGAAAATCAATTTAAAATGAAAACATACCATGTTGCACCCTGTTTCCCCTTCCATCTCTAAGATTAATCCTACTGCAGTTCAAAGCATACAGACGAAATGTGAGTGAAGGTGAATGGCACAAAGAGCATACAGGGAAGAGTAAGACGTGGGATGCACTGACTTTTCTGTAGTGTTTGGTGTAATATTCTATTCTCAAAGGATATAATTTATTTTGTGTGTGTGTGTGTATATGTTGTATATATTTGTATTTCATGGGAAATTTCTCCCTCAGGTTATTTTTTAAAAATATGCATGTCAGCAAACAAGAGGTTAGCTGTCCATCAGGAAAACCGCCAGTATTTTTATCTTCAGAAATGATTTGCCTCTGGTCATTGAATCATGGTGCAGAAATAGTGACTCTTAGCTTCACTGACTGCTTAGGACACAAAGTAGCAAATTTAAAAACTAAAAAAGAGAGAGAAAAAAAATCAGTAAATTAATATCTTTATCCTTGACAAAGGGAAGTTGGAAATGAAAAATGAAAAGGGAAGTTAGCAAATCTAGGGCCCCTCCTCTTCAGAGGGGGTTTGTTCTCACAGCTGTGATTTTTCAATGTTTTTTACCCATGTGTGGTTACACGATTCTTCAAGCAGGTGTGGTTAGATAGCTGCAGACTGCTGAAGACCCTTCTCAGAGCCCCTTTGAGAATGCTAATTTTCTATGTTGTGAAGTCCAACTAGATTCAAAGTATGTTTTTAAGCCTTCAAGAGGAGCAGCTGACTCTTCTGTGCAAAGAAAATAAAAACCTCTGCTGACTTTACAGTAGTAATAATTTATCCCCTGTTAAAGACGCATTGTCCAGCAAATGTTTTTTTTGTGCTTGAGTTATTTATTTTTTCTTAGAGTACTGGTAGCAGTAAAAGTGCATTCATCCAGCGGAAGAAGAAATCGGACAATTTAACCAGTAAAAAAACACCCTGAGTGCAATGTGTATAACCCCACACAGCTCCTGTGATGAATTTCATAGTTCCTGTTATATCAGTATGAGGATGACAGGCAGGAAAATAGTTCTGGTTGCTGCTGTCATGTGGTGTCATTAGCTAAATAGCACTGTCCCCCTGTGGTGTGGCTGGCGAGAGGCAGCCTGTGGAAATGCTTGGCCTGGGCTGGGCCTGCTCCGCCACCAGCACGCATCAGCTCCCTCATCCGCCTTGTGCCCAGGGAGGGAGTGCTTGCTCCCCATTTATAGGGATGTGAAGCTGTTATCTAGAGGATAATTGTAGTCTTCATGCAGAGGAACATCCTGACTTCTCTGGAAGTTACTGGCACGGCTGCTGTTAAGCACCTGCTCTTCAAACCTGAGCGTGTATGTGGTTTGGGGCATGGCCCTCAGTTTCCAGTCAGTGTGTCAGATAGCTGGCAGCCAGGGCATTTACTGCACCTCCTTGCTGCATCCACCTCGTTGGGAGGTGACCTGCATGCTTCCTTTCCAGCCCTACCCACAAGGATGGGGACCAAAACCCACAACCTTGCCCAATTTCCACATCAGCAAACAGTTTTCATGCATAGGTCACAGAATGAACTGCACCGCCAACAAAGCTGACCTGCTGTTTCCTAAACTAACCTAGCTTTTGTCTTCGGCTGTTTTTCACTGAAGAAAAGAGAAGAAATATCTCTCAGGATTACTTATTTCCCTTTGGCAGTGAGTTTCTCATTGAATCAGAACAGCTTGAGTTGAAATCATTGCAGTGTTTCATAAGCATTACCAATTTTATAGACTTAAAAAGGGGTATAAGAAAAGGAAATGGGGAAAAAAATGCTTCTGGTTTAAAAGGTAGCTTCAGTTTTGCAACATTGCCCATTTTAAATAACAAATTGAGTTCAATCATCACAACAAAACTAGAAGACGACAGCCTAAGACAGGCTGTTAAATTTGTATGGGTTTCTAGCTGATGAAGCTAGCTGACAGGCTCTTTTCAAGCAGCTGCTCATGGGTTTTGACAGCTTCATTCAAACTGTGCAGGAGTATGTTGCCTTCAGTCTTCCACCTTCTTTTGAAAAATCCCAGTCTTTGCTCTATAGCTTCTGTTGATGCTATGATTAAAATCCATCCCATTTTCCTTTGATAAATTTCCCCACGTGAGTCTCTTGCATGAAATTCTTGCTGTCTTTTTCACCTTGTCTTCAGGGTGTATTGTCAGCTTGCCCTTCATCTCCAAGACAAGTCTGTTAAAAAAAAAAAAAAAAAGTTTCTCTCAATATCTTTTGGGCACTGTTTCCCTTTCCGTCCCCAGATGATTCGATTTTTGTAACACAAAGCCATCAAGTGAGATGCGAGCATTTCAAGTTGGCAGTGGCCTGTGTGCTGAGAGGCCTGCCTAGGCTGTCCTGGTGGTCTCGCTGGGAGGCCTCCACAGAGCAGTGCCAGCAGTTGCAGAAATTACGTGTAACAAGGCACACTGTCAAGTGTCTCCAGCTTTTAGAAAGGTGCATGCCAGCACTTTCAGCACATAAGTGGTCTTGAGAGTGTCTTCAGGTGGGCAGCACAGCCACCAGCTGAATTGGGAATTGCTTTTGGAAATCGCGGCCCAAGTATGGAATGTAGCTTCCCTTGCCCAGTCATGGCCTCTCCCAGCAGGATAAAGGAAAACAGGCCACATCTGCAGGAGCTCTGATAGCTCCGCAGCAGCTGTTCCTCCTTAGATAGCCTTGCCAGTGCTGTGCTGACATACCAAGTGTGGAGGCTTGGCAAAATAAGCAAGCGCAGTGTGGCTAACCAACCATGCTAGCGCTCGGAGCTTGGCAGGGGCTATGAAGGCTGCAGCTGAGTAGCCAGGTACAGCCATGTTTCCAGTGGCCTGTGTAGATCACCATCTGCTTTGGGGTACATTGAGTGTCTCGCTTAGGTATGATTTGGATGCCCAAACTTAGGTTTTACTGTTGCCAAAGAGCTAATGGGGAGAGATGGGTGGATGGAAAGAAGGATTCAGTGTCTGAATTGAGTACCAAAGTAGTGGGAATACACCACTGTGTATCCTTTTTTTAAGGATCCAGGGCTAGCAATATAGGGGCAGTGGGGCAAAGAGGGGTAATCTTGCCTCCCAGTTAAGCACAACTTGACTTGAACAGAGCAAAGATTTGCAGCTCCCTTAGCAAGTAGAACCAGAGGCAATGCCCTGGTATGAAGCACACTGCTCCAGTTGCTTTTGAGCCAGGTCTGTATCTTGTCCTCCCTTGCAGGTGGCAGTGCCCCAACACAGACCCCTTATGTAAGGTGGGAATGTTTGAATCCCCATCTTCCGAGTTCTTTGACTGCTGCTGCAGATTGTCCCTGTGTGCTTTTTGGCACATGAGCAACACAGCATCTCTTTTCAACCTAGAGAGTAGTACAGAGCAGGATGACTGACAATACTGTTTTTACCATGTGTTTTTCTCACTTTACAAACCAGGACCCCCCTCTGCTCCTCGGAGTGCCATCTCAAATGTTAACGAGACTAGTGTCTTTCTGGAATGGATTCCCCCTGCTGATACTGGTGGAAGGAAAGATGTATCTTATTATATTGCATGCAAGAAGTGCAACTCACACTCAGGTCTGTGCGAGGCATGTGGCAGTCATGTCAGGTACCTCCCCCAGCAAACCGGCCTGAAAAACACCTCTGTCATGATGGTGGATCTGCTTGCTCATACAAACTATACCTTTGAAATTGAGGCAGTGAATGGAGTGTCCGACCAGAACCCTGGAGCCCGGCAGTTTGTGTCTGTAAATGTAACCACAAACCAGGCAGGTAAGTGGATCTTCAGCCCGGGAAAATGTCTGGGGTGGGAGCCCAAGCCAGTCAGACCCTCCCTTTGAAATGGGTAGAAGGGGCCTCCCTTTGAAATGAGTGGAAGTTCCCCCCATGTAGGGCTGGACTGTGGACCCTTCAAATATGTTGGGTGGTGGGATGGTTGTGTCTCGCAGGGTATAATTACCGCAGTCTTCAACATGTTTCCTTCCAGCAGGACACACTTTAGCATCTGTGGCTTTTTCCTTTTTCTGTTACACTAAGCTACTTGGAGTTCCCACCACTTATTTGTTTTTCAGTCTGTCTGCCCGCTAGGACAGAAGGAGTACAATTGCCTCTCCTGTTGGGAAAGGGCAATCCCTAAGAGTTCATTTTGGTTCCAAATGCCAGTGTTTTAAAACATCCTAACTTTGCAAACAGTTACCCTAAGAAAATAGTTTTGAGTGACTTCAGGAAATTAAGTTGATACTAAAGTGACTGGACTCAGGCTGGTGACACACAGTACGGTGTCACTGCTTCTCCAACAAGGTAGGGCTGAGATGTCATTGCATACTGTGTCGTTGGCTGTGTGCTGTGCAGAGTTCTCGTAGACTAGTCTGTTCCTTTGTCTGGGGCTCATGTCTGCCTGCCGTCCATTTGGAAGGCTGGAGGGAGAAAAGAGGTGTTGCCTTGGGGGCAGGCTGCTGAGGCACTGCAGAGCCCCATGCCTTGAACACAGGCAGGAAGGGAGTTGCCATTGTCACCTGTTGTTCACCTGTTGTTTGGAGGTGTGATGGGAGAGAAAAACACTGTTACTCCTCCTTCCATGTGCATCGACACACCAGGCACATCACACAACTCCTCTAAGCCCCAAAGACCTCTCCTCACAATGTGTTTCCATTCTCCTCTTGTACCTGGTATGCTCTGTGGTTTAGGTTCCTTCCTTCTGCCTACATGGCTTTCTTCCTGCCATTTAATGTAAGGCCCCCAGTGGCAATTGCCCACTGTGGAGACCTTCCAGGAACGTGTGGCGTTTGAGGCCCTGAGGACTGTGCTGCCAGATGACTGGGGCCAGCACTTGCCTTCTTGTTACAGACAAGTCTTAGCCAGGAAGCGTGGTGTGATACGCAGAGTAACAGCTAGATGGAGGCTGGCAGATCCTCACTGGGAAGCAGAGAAGAGCTAGCTGGAGCAGGGCTGCGTTTCATTCCTGCTACCCAGGTGTACGTGTGTGGTCTTGGCTGCCAGCAGTGAGAGTGTGATTGCATTGCACTTCATCAGGTACCCGTCCTGGTAGGCTGGATTGTTGAAGTGCTGGACAAATTGTTCAGATGTGCCTCAAAGAGAGGAGATAAAGGCACTCTGGGATTACTTCTCACTGCTGATGGATGTATCAGGAAATCTTCCAGAAGAGCATCAGTGGATGGCAGTATGACACCTGTTGCAGGCACCTGTTTAATGCAGATCAGTGGGTGTCTTGGTCCTAATGCTGTTTACTGTTGTCATACTGGGAAGGCTGCTGCCAGTAACTCCGCTGTTGGAAAGAAGTGTATTTTCCTGTTAGTGGGTTTGCATTAGCATTTCATTGCTGGCATTACGTTTTCCCTGATATGCAGAATTAAATCCACTGAAACCTACGTAAATGTAGCTTTATGAGAGATGATGATACATTGCTGATCCCTCCAGTCTGTGAGGAAATCGTCCTGTTCTGTGAGTTATGTGCCAAATTCCTGGTAGTTGCAGCTGGATTTATCTGCGTAGCTCGTTTCCTGTGCTTCAAGCCAAGAACACCTCCTGTGCACAGTTACTGCCTACAGGTTTGTATTGAAAGATTCGTTGTAGGAGAACATAGACCTGGTGGGTTTCATGTGACAAATACAGCTCCTGTTAAGGACAGTGGGTAAGTTTAGCTTCTGGTTCAGTCTGAGTTACCCTGGTAGAAGTGCAACGCAGCCAGTGGAGCCACAGGCAAGGGGAATACTCATGGGTCAAGCCTTATTTAATGCACTGCATAGTGTTCAAATGGTATGTATTTGTGTGCACTTGTGTTCAGATCAATAGGAGGTGCTTGTAAAGTCCGCTTATCAACCAGAAGGATTGTGCAGCGCATTTTGTTGTCTCTGGGACTGGTCCTCTCCAGTTCGTTCAAAAGGAGAGCAGGTCTGTTTGCTTGAGCTGTACAAATCCATGCATCAGCCATGCTTCTCAGTCATGTACCTTGCCCTCCGCTCTCTAGGCACTCCCAAGGATGACAAACAGTTTGTCCATGACAGAAATAAAGCAAATCATACTAGCTGACAAGCATGGAAACTATGTATCTGTTTTCTTTAGATTCATCTAAAAAATGTCCTTTGGGCCTAGTAATGGAGGTGTGCAGGCAAACTGGTCCATGGTTGGCCATACCCAGAGACACTGAATATCTCTGAAATAGCCTCACCTTCAGATGTCCTCTCAAATCAAAGCAGGCAGAGCACATGTGGCTTCACAGGGTCTCAGCCCCTCCATCTCTCCCGGAAATGAGCACCAAGAGATGCTGCTGTGGTGTCCCATCCTTTCTCTCACATAGGTTTTCTGCCAGTGTGATTATGTTTTTATGAAGGCTGAGGTAATTAAATAGAATCACCAAAGGCCTGGTAGTGATACAAGGCGAACTGCAGCAATAGGAGAAATCCTGTTACAAGAACTGCTTGCTGTGGAAAGTGAAAAAAATTGCATGCCATGGGGTAGGTCTGGCTGTTCCACTGGCTGGTATTCACTAACTCAGCACTGCAGAGAAATGCCAGGGTTTATTTTGTTGCTTTGGCTTTGTCTGTCCCAAAAAGACCATGCTAATTTCAGGACTGCAGAGAATGAGCAGGCAGCAGGATGTTGGCTGTGCCGCGTCTTCTATGCATGGGAGCTTTTGGCAGCAGAAACCGTGTCTGGTTTGGGTTCTTGAAGGGATTGCTTCCTGATGAAAATGTGTTCCTCTCCAAACTAATTTGTTCCCTTTCCTTCTCTTCCCAATTTAAAATAATGATAAAAAGAACTGGCACCGGCAATCAGTCTGGCGTTTTCAGGCTGATGTAATTTTCCTCTGAACTTTTGAAATTAAATTTGGAAGTACAGCAGGAAAACAGTAACGTTTGTGCACAAGATGAGGCAGATCAGCTAATCGCAGCTGATGACCCCAACACACTTCTGTTCCCCCAGTCCCCAAGAATGTGGTGGTACCTGGGATGGGAGCAGTCCATGTTGGACACAGTGTCTTTAGACTCAGGACTTGTTCCCCATCACAACCTACTCTCCCTCTGTGATCCCCAAGCCTCTGGTGTTTCTGTGTGATTTTGCAGGTGTTTTCTACTAGGTCCTGTCACAGATCCAGAAAAGCTGAACAGTGCAGCAAGGCAGGAGGGGTGGAAATTGCACTGACCTCCATCATGGCACCTTACAGCTACAAAAGGCAAAAAGGAGGACCTTACTCCTTTCATCTCCTCCTCTTCTCCCCATGCATCCTAAATACCTCCCCAGGTCTAAGTCCTCTGTTCTTGCCCACCATGCAGTGCAGTTAGACAGTCTGTTTCTGATCGTGCAGGTAGCGGCGGTTCTGGGATTCAAGGGCCAAAAAATCTTGTACAGATAGGCGAAAGCATGGTTGTGTCCCCGTTGGGACAGCTGTAAAATAAGCCCCCAAAGGACTTCCCAGCACAGATGGCAGGGAGCCATCTATAAATGCACTCTGAGTGCATTAGAAAGTGTGCCTCATGCACATGGGCTGGAGCCCAGTGAATAATTCATAGCTGGTGACAATAGGATTAAGTTAGCCATCCTTTTCTTGCTCACGGTTTTGCTCAGGTTCTTGTATTCTTGAAACTGTCACCTAGTACCCCTTTCTAGACCATTTGCAGAGAGCAGTCTGCCTGTGTTGCTAATACTGAAGTTTGCTTTTCATGTGATGGCTGCATGATATTTTTTCTTACAGATTTCACCAAGCTGTGTGATTAAGTAATACTGTCATTCTAGACAAAGATGTGCATCGCCCTTGAGGTCTTTCATCTTATCTGCCCTGTACACAGAAGGCACCTACCATGAAATCGTGCTCAGGGGCGTGCGTCTTGTAATGGGCCTGTAGGGAGCAAGTGGCTGTGATTCATGGTTGCCTGCTTGCCCATTGTATCATCATCCACACACGCAGTGGGAAGACACAACATTAAAAACCTTTTTGAGCTTAAAACCTGCAAAAGTAATTTGGCTGTAGCCAGCCTAAACAGCTGAGCAGTTTTCTTTGCCTTTCATTTCCAGCATCGTCCTTGCTGGGCATGGCCTGGAGATGCGGGGGGTCTAGGAGTGAGGCAGTACTCTTGCTCATTCCCAGACTGCCATGGACTGCCTTTACATTTAAAGACCTTCTGTGTCTGTGTTTTCAGATAAGCCCCTTGCCTGTTTTCTGTTCGAAAAGCTGGAAATCAGCATTCAGTGTAACTCTGTGACCTGTATGGTACTTTCATGCCTGTTGGGGAAAATTGAGAAGAAAGATCTGGATGTGCTTGCTAACAGAGGAGGACTTAGCATGGCTAATACCTCAAGGAGCCTCCATGCCTGAGGACAAAACAAAGATACAAATTGTGTCCTGTGGTGCAGCATCTTTAATCACAGATGTTGGAGGACAGGACCTGGCAACCCATGCTGCTGGGTGGGAAGCAGGGCAAGGTTCTTCCCTGACCAAAACAAAACCCACTAAATACTTGGAGCAGCTAGAAGGCTGTCAGGTGCAGAGAGGTGTGCTGAGGGCCATGACCCTCACTCTGCCTGGCAGGCTGTGACACTATGGTTGCAAAGAGCAAAAGTGAAGGGGTTTTCCTTAGCACTCAAGGATGCCTTTGGAAAGCAGCCAGGCACAGTTTGGAAAGACAAACCCACAATGTAGGGCTTCTTACAATCTTAGGTCAACAGGTGGGTGCTCCTGAAACTGACAGAATGCAGCTCTGCACAGCCTTGGAAAAAAAAAAAATCACCCAAAAATGATGTGAGAAGATGGCAGTATTCGGTGGGCTGGAAAGCTATGTTTTCTGAGATCACCTCTGGGGGAAAGGTCCATTTCAAGACCTGTAAGGTTCAGTGTCTGATTCTTACAACTTTCAAGTCTCACAGGTGTGTTTGGTTTGTCGCGGGGAGGGGAGCAGCCTGCTTATTTTCTTGAGGAATAACAAAACATTTCCAAGAGAATGCTCCAGTAAAGGCAGCATATTGTGTGTGACTGTCTTACATGGGAAGCAAGACCTTTGCAGCTCTGCTTTTTAACCAAAACTGCAAGCCTAGGGCCTTGCTAAAAGCTTAAACAGATGCTTAATTGTGTAAACTCCTTTTCCACAGTCAGCCTGGTGAGCAGGCTTTGCCTGTCAGCGTCTGTTGCAGCAGTACTCGATCAGCTGAGCTGCATCATCTCCCTGGCAGTGGTCACTTGGGGATGCTGTAGGAAGGGTGCGAGCACGAGGCAAACTGATGTTTCCATAGTGTGCTCCCCAACCTCCAGGGAGAGCCTCTTTGTACTTTATAGCCCTTAATGGATTTTTCTTCCATGAATTTGCCTCATCATTTTGTGAACTCCCATAAAATGTTAGCAGCTGCAGGCAATTCTGTATGAATTTGGAATGTCTGATAGTTTAAGCTATGCTTTGGGTTCATGTGGGTCAGAGAGGAGCTATTAGTGGCATAAATAGAGGGCCCAGGACTTGCAGTTGCATATCTACTTGGAAAGCACTGTCATTTAGAGGTGCTGCACTAGCTCCCAGTGCGTTAACACAGGTATCAAGAGCTCACCTAAATGATGTACTCCTGAAAGCAAAGCCTGGTCTTACACAGCACTATAGACTGATACAGGGGTATTGTAAAAAACAGAATTATACTGGTACTGCCTCAGAGACTGTTTCTGTGTTGGACAGCAGGTTTTCAGGCTTTATCCTCTTAGAGGGGGGGCATTCCATCCCTTCATACAGCAGTTTAGTCCACAGAGGGATTTTGAGTGGTTCTCAGCCCAGACTTTGCTGCAGCTCTCGAAGTTGCTGGGGGTCTTCCCACTGACTGTAGTGGGACAAAGTGCCACTATGGCTTCAAAGGCTGGGAGTTCTTGAGAAGTCCGCTTTTGTTAACTTTAATGCTGTCAGACTTTTTACCTCACAGCTGAATCCCCAGCTCAGTGGAGAGCTTCACCAGTGTAACATGTATCAAGCTTACAGCCCGTATTCAGGCAAGGAGAATAGTTTCATTTGTGGAATCCCATCCATATGCTAGTAGTCAACTTCAGGAAGAATTTTAGTTGGACAGAAACCTACGTAGTCTGACAAGATATGTACAAGTAACACCAGCAGAAGCGTGTATGGTGAACAGAGGGAAGTTGGTGGTAGCTCTGTCACAGCCAGGTTCTCCTTCCTTGATTTTGCTTTATCTCTGAAGCAGGGTTGCATGTAATTAAAGCAATTGTAGGTAGTTAGAAAACAGAGCAAAGTAAAACCTGAAAGCCAGTGATGCACAAAAGGCTTGTTAGTTGAATTTTTTTTTGTAGTGGCTGTGTTCATTCTGAATGCAAAATCTTCCTCAGTCACCATCCTATTCCAGAGTTGCAAGTTCACCCCAGCCCAGATGGCTGAGTGTCTGCTACCAAATGAATTATGGATCAGTTGAATATTTTATCATTTTATTTATAACTCCCCGGTTGGTAATTGCCACTTTCTCATAGTTTGGTATAAGCATTTTTATTGTACTTAGGATATCAGAAATACATGCTTGAACATTGAAGGAATTATTTGAAGTTAAAGAAAAAAAAAGTCCCCAAATTCTTAGTCATTTCAGAGGTCATTTTTATTCTTAAATTATATGCAACAACCTCATTGATATATTAGAACTTCAGAAGAGGAAATAAAAAGCATTTTCCTGCATCTGCAGGCAGACATTTCAATTTTGACGTTAAATTAAAATGTCTTACTTACAGCTGAAAATAACAGTAGTAGGTAATAGTTGTCCCCACCCACCTTCTCCCTAAAATAAGAGAAGAGAGATGTACTGGAGCTCTCTGTCCCCCAACTTCATGCTGATGGTGAAATTCGACCAATGACACCTATTGCGTGTGGTGCTGTATGGTGCAGGCTTCTCTCATCTCGCTTCGTATCTTTGTAGGAAAGCAGTTAGGGTTTCCTNACAAAAAAAAAAAAAAAAAAAAAAAAAATGCCTTCTGGTTACACTTGAGGAGGTTTCATCTGTGGGCTGCATGCAGGTGGTGCCATACAGCTGGGTGTGAGGGAACACGAGCTGCCCAAAATACCCAACTCAAGGTGCTTCACAGGGTCAGAGCTGGATGACACTCGTGTTTTTGCAGAGCACCCTTGATGTTATACTGCAGGAGTGATAAAGCTGTGTTAAAATTTTATATCCCATTTTGCTGGCACACTTTTAAAGAATTGCCAAGTAATCTTATATTAATCTAATTCAAATCACCTTAAAATGCAGTCTTTGGGGCCAAGGAGTTCTTTGTGTTGCTCTGAGCACAGCACTTGGCAGAGAGGAAGAGTAAAGCATCCAGAATGGTTTTGCTGCCCAGATGACATCAATGTATAGATTTTTTCTGAGTGCAGGTTCTGAATTTTACTGCTAATAAAATCCTATTCAGCTCTTTAGTCTCCATCTGCAAGTTGATAATTCCTTTGTGTGATACGTTAATTCTCTGATTTTAGCATTTAGAAGTGATTTTACGTTTTTAGCATTCAGCATAGACGTTTTTGAAAGTGCTCTTATGATACCAGAGCTCAAAAATAGCCAAAAAAGACTGTAAAAATATTTTCAGTGCTGCCAGATAAATATCAGGGGACTAGTAGGCATTTATTAGATGTCCCACTTGCTCTCTGGCTGCAGCTTCTTTAACGTACCAAGTAAGCTCTTTACAGTAATCTCCCTCAAAAGTTAAAGATGATAGTGGAGGAGCTGGAGTAGCTGGAAACATTTGCGTTTCAGTCATTGTGCGCTGAGTGAGCTGTGTTACAGAAATGCCACTCAGGGTATAGCAACTGCACAGTGCATTTCTTTTTTTCTGTGTAAGAATTTGGAGAATTTGAACGAATGTGAAGCTGTAAGACAGTGCATAGCGGCATGCCAAAGGGTGTCCAAAGAGGGCTCCCAGTCCGGCAGCACATTTTGTCAAGGTGGGCTGCTGTGCTGCAAGGCCACAGCCAGTTTTCTGGCCCCATTGGCTTTCTGCCTGCATTCTCTTGCCTTGAGTCTGACCTCTCGTTAATATGCAGGCTGTAATTTATCTATTTATTTGTTCATTTGACCAGGTTTTTCCCCTTGGTTGCTTCCTCTTATTGCTGATTCACCCAGTGTCTGCACCCCCGGAGCAAGCTGGCTTATGCATCTCAGGAAGGATCTCACTGTATCCCACCTGAGCTCCAGCTCACAATGTGCATGAATTACAGATTCCTGTTTAATATTTCGCAGCATTGCACAGGCTGAAATGCTATTCTCTCCTGGATTGCTTGTTACCGGAGACGTGTGATTCAGCAAGGCTGGGAAGATTTTTCCAAATCTGCTGTGGTTGTTAGTACAATACACTTCAGCAGCTAACGGCCCCTTGCTTGTTGCTGGAAAGACATCTGAAATGCTGCTTCTGGCCCTTAAATTTCTTGCAGAGGGCTAATGTAGTAGCAGAGCCTGGACTGGCTTGTGCTTCATCCCAGCCCGCACCCTCTCCTCTTCTCCCTTGGGCTGCAGAGCTCTACCTGGAGGGCTGAGAACAGTGCCAAGGTGACAGGCAGCCGAGCAATAAAACGTATTTCCCTCACAGCAGCTGGGTCAAGGTTCAGATACATGCAAAGACTGAAAAAGCCTTGAGTTTGAAGGCTTTAATTAAAACGCATTTCACATGAACTCATTTGCTGGCGTGGTGGAATGCTTTCTGCATCTCCTGATCCTGGAGGAATAGTCTTGATCAAAGCGAGTAAGTAATGGGATTTCCGGCTAGATCAGTACAATAGAAATCACCAGAAGGAAAGCAGCATTATTTATTTATTTGCCCACTTCTTCAGGATTGATAATTTTATAAATCTGGGGTCTGATCAAAAGGCCCTGTCCAAACTGATGCGGGACACCCACTGGCTGCAGTGGCACTGGCCCCAGGCCTGCAGCAAGCAGGCACAAGGCGAGGGTTTGTGTGCTGCAGTGGTCTGTGAGAGGCTGGAACCAGTAAGTGCTTCAGCTTGGACAAAGCTCTGAGAGAGAGTTGCCTCATGGCGACGGATGGAAAAGAACACAAACTGTTAGCATCTGGCAAAACGCACCCATGTTTTTGCTCTCCGAGGGCAGGTCAAGTGGCTGGAAAGGGCCCTCTGCTTGCACAGGGAGCTCAGCCCTCCCCACGTGGCTTTCTTTCCAAAAGCGAGCCCCTAGAGCTTGGAGGCATCCTGGAGATGGCAGATGCAGGGTGAGCACACGTGACCTAGCACAAGACATGGTGCTGGGGGCCCGTGCCAGCCATCCTGAGGGCAGCCAGTGCTCCTCTGTGACCTGCTCTCCCCACACATCCAAACCTAGGCAGGTCAAATGTAAGCCACAGGATCATGCACCAAGCAGGCTGCGTTTTAATTTCTGCACAGTGCTGCAGGGCGTTCGGCAGAGAGACCCAAAGATGCCTCAAAAGCAACCTGGTAGAATTAGGTGATTGGGTTGAATCACATAACAGAGATAAAACGGTTTCTCCTCCCTCCTACAGTCTGCAAGGGTTTAGGGTACCCTGTGTGCAGCTCAGGGTGTTCATAGCTTCTTCCCAGTCTGCAGTCTGCCTCAAACGGAGGAGATAAACCATTGCTCAGCTGAGCAGATTACTAACTGCACTGTTCCTTGAGTTGCCTTTCACACAGTTCTGCATTAGCGTGGCTTGTTACAGAGGACAGGCCTGCAGCACACCATTATCCTGTCACCTCCAGGGCTCTGCCTTCCTTGCAGTGAGTTCCTGCCTTGAATCATTCAAACGCGCAGCTCCATGGTTCTGCCTCGCTGCAGCGAGGGGTAGCACTAAGCATGAAATCACTCGCTGACCTTGCCAGAGACTTACGATGTGAGCCTCTAAATGCTTGGCCATGCAAGGGCAGTTTCCACAGAGAGGTGCTCTCACCCAGTTCAGTAAGCTAGAAGGCCATTGCTGCAGAAATTACCAGGTTATTTAATTTATTGTATATCTCTTTGTACCAGGTGCAGCTCGGTCCCCACAAGGAGGTTTAGAGGAGCTGGAGGATGGCTGGGCAGGATGCACATGAGGGCACAGACCCATCTCCACCTTTTCCAAACCTGCGCACAGCAAGTAGCAAAGCTGGGTGTGCGTGAAGGACAAAATGCCCTGTGCTTTTCGCGGAGGTGATACACCAAATCCTCTGCTGTGTGTTGGCTGAGGCTTCAAGGGGAACTTCTGCCAGTCAGATACTTTTCATGGCCTCAGGTGCCATTTGCAACCTCTGCAGAGCACCTCCACAAAAGAAAAAAAGGCTCTATGAGGGACTCAAGCAGTTGATAAGTATTTATTGTGCTCCAATAATGATGGTGCATCTATAGTGGCCTTGCAGTGTTCCTGTGTTCTGTGACTGTAGTGAACGACTGATGACTGCTGATTTAAATTCAGCTTGTGCAGTGTCCAGTTCTTCATCTGGGACAAAATGTGGAAGAGAAATCCGTGGTCATTACGCAAATGAATGCAGTAAATAAATTCTAGCTGGCTCAGCTTTCTTATATCCAGACCTGGTCCACACGGTATATGCCATTTCTAGCAAAGGCAGAGATTTAACACAGCAGGCCTGGCCCAGTGACAGAGTTTGTGGCGTGGCAGATTCAGACACCGTTTTTGGGATGTCTGTCTGTGCCACGTGCTTATTATGTGTGGGAGGGGATGTCTGTTGTCAGTACGTTGCTCTTGTGGTTTTCAGTGCCTACAGCTTGTGCCTTACCTCTCATCCGGGAGGCTCTTCAGGCGTCTCTTTTGCTGATGAAGAACCAGAGGTGCAAGGCGTGGTGTGACCACAGGGCACAAGTGGTCTGGAAGCCTGCTGGAGCCCTGAGCTGCAGTGAAGATACTTCCTGGCCAGTTTGTTGAAGTCACTTGAAGAGCAGATAAGAGATAGTGGTCACACTTGACTGGAGTGGGTTGAGGAGTAGCTCAACTGAAGGTGGGCTGAGTGGTTTTTGTTCGTTTGTTTTCTGAACTGCTTTCAGTATCACTGTGGTTTCAATATCACTGCCGCACGAAAAGTGAAAACCTCATGCTGATGAAATTGCAGCAAGAAGCTGGCGCCCTGGGAGTGAAGAGAAAGGGAGCTGATGCCCAGGCGGCCACCAGGGAGCTGTGTTACCTTGGCCAAGTCTCTTCTCCTCCCTGTAGATAGCCCCAGACTGTCAGGTTTGGTTTCTTGGTGGCAGCATTTGAATTTCTGTTATAGGTCTATGCACTTCTATGCTCAGAAGGCTTCAAAGCTGGTTGAAGCTTCTGCCTGCCTTTGCAAAAGAATATATAACAGTATTGTCATCTGAAGGATTTAGTGAGCTAATGGCGCCGAAAAGCTTGGGGGACAAGTTTGACGTGGGGTACATTTGCTCCGAAGTCTTTACTGCAGTAGTGATAGTTCCCTTCTTCCTTCTTGTAGACCATCAACCAGGAAAGACAATTTCTGATCCAAGTCCAGCCGCCCTTCCTAACTGTGTGCAAGGTATTGACTGTAATACATTTGGTTGGTGAACTGTGCTTTGTCTGCTAAAAACAGAGCCATTAATAATATGACAGCACTCATTGCAAGTGGTTGCAAATTCCAGTGCTGTTGTGATTAAATGTAACTAAAATCCTGATCCCTTTGACTTTCTATCCAGGGGGAGAGCAATTGCTACCTCTCCAGTAAATACATTCGGTTTTATTTGGCCTTTGGCAGTAATAGTATTTAGAGTGTCTTGGCAACTGTTCACTGATGAGGGTCCAAAAAAAGCACTTAACAAAATCTAGCGATAGCAGTAATGAAGTGCTAAAGACGCTGACACTTTGTTTATCCTCTTGAGAGCTGAGCAAAGGTTTCAGCAGCTCCTCCTGCTTTCTCTGCCTCTCTTAACTTTTGAACCCTGCTCCTGGGACAACCTTTGCCGGGGACTGGAGATGACACTGCTTCCCACACCTTCACGCAGGGCTGTTGGGCTGTCCGCTGCTGGGACGCTGTGGCCAGCGGGGGCTCACGCAGCCCTTTGCTCCCCAGCCCTATGACTGAGCCCCAGGCACATGCTCGAGAGGCTTGGGCAGGGGTTCAGCAGGAGAATATCCAAGTGTCTGAACTCTGGGGCTGACACATCTTCAGCTCATGTCTGCTGCTGCAGCTGCAGAATAGAGCTGTACTGACGGGGATGGGACGCCCAATGTCACTCCCAAACCATCAGCCCTGTGAGGACAGTCCAACAGTTGTCACCTCTGCCCTTCTCCGTGGAGGGAGAGGCTTGGGGATGTCTCCTGCAGCAGTGCTCTGGCACACACAGCAGCTGCCTTCTCCCTTTGCCAGGTGGGTGCTTGAAAACCTCGGAAGTGCCTCAAGTCAGACATTTTTATAGCAGCCATTTGGCCCAGTTGAGAGTGTTTTCCTCTCTGAGAGAAGCAGTGGCTATTTTTCACAGACCAAATGAAGCCACCTGTTCGGTTAACTGGGCTTCATTCAGTCCCCGGGCAGCCCTACACAACCTTTAGGGCCCAAAGGAGTCTTTGAAGTACCATTGAATTTCATTGTTAATGTCTCAGTCATTTACTCTGAATGGAAGAGGGTATTTTTTCACTGTTGGCATGAACAAACTTTCTAGATTGCAGGAAATAATTGCCCTTAAAAGCTAGTTAAAGGCGCCTTCTTTTAATATAAAATGGGAGAAGGCAAGGAAAAGGAAGCCTCGTGCTGAGCTCTGCCTACGACCACATCAGCTCTTTTTGGAAGCGCTGGATTTTGTTCAGTGATTAGAAACTGAATAAATCAGATGAAAGGAAGGAGCTGATGACAGGGTGATGCATGTGTTGGAGAAGGGGAGGGAGTGGCAAAAGAAAAGCATAATGTGGGTGACTTTAATTATGTGGAGGGTGGGAAGATTGACTTCCCAATCCTGAACAGTGTGTGAGAAGATGTATTAGTCTATATTCTGTGAGGGGTTGATGAGGTCTTCTTGAAGATGTTGGTAGTTATTTGGAAGAAAAAGATGCGTTTGCTGGCAGTATTTATGAGTGCTTTAATTACATTTCACAGACTGAGTTCCAATTAGAAGGGAAGAGAAAAAAAAAAAAAGGAAAGAAAAGATGTACAGCTTGTGTTAAGAGCAAGGTGATAAATCTGTGGCTAAGGATAATGGTAAACAAGGTAGCTGTACATCACAGCATCACTTGCACACATCTATTTTTAGGTGTTTATTCCTCCTCCCTTCCTCCTACCACCACAAGCAAAATGCTTATAAAGGGGTCAAACGCAGGCTTCCGTTATTCATCTTCAAAGATGCAAGGGAAAGATCATTTGCAATTGCTGCACTACAAGGCTATTACTTTTTGCCAAATCATTAACTGTGTCGTAAAACAGCACTCCAGAAAAGGCAGACAGAGACAGATCGCAACATTTGTCTCTGTGCTCGCATGAACAGCGTAAAAATATTGCTGTCATTAGTGCATCCTTTCACATTGTGTTTAATGCTGCAAATTCCCACATTTTGGGACTAGTCAGGTTATAATCTCACCCAGTTGGCTTCTTACCCAGATGACCATGATGTCTGATTATTTTAATGTCAGGAGGTAACGCTGAAAAGGAGATCTCTAAAAATTGCTCAGTACTGGCTTAATTCTCTTCCCAATGGAGTCAGCAAGGGACTTTGCTGTTTAGTTTGCTGCAAAGATGATACCTCCAAGGTGGAGTGGCTTTGACACACCTCTGTCTTGTGATATCCCTCTCGTGTGCCTTGGAAATAAGCTTTTCTGCACTTCTTACTTGTGGTTGTAAGGCGTTTGCCAGTACGGTGTCGACAGCCAATGTAGGCAGGAGGTTCATTTTATCCAGTGATGTCGGTGTTAAATACGGGGAATACCTTGGATCTTGTATTGTTATCTAAAAGTAATATTGCAAAAAGTTCATGACAAACACTGAAATTCTAGCTGGGGAGCAGCAGGAATTAGCTAGTGAGATTGCTTTCCCTTCTGATAGCATCAGTCCTCCTGCTGATTAATAAAAGGGCTAACAACAGTTCTTAGGAGTGGTGAAATGGCTGTGGTGAATCCCTGGCCGTACTTCCCAGCAAGTGGGAATTTTTACTCTTCTGTGATTCCACAATCACACTCAAAGTTAAACAGATCAAAAGAGAAACTCCCTTTTCTTTGGTGCTGTCAAAATCGTAATTCTTGTTTATTTAAAAGAAGCTATGCCAGGAGTAAGGTATGATGGAGTATAATTACAAACTTCTTATTTGGTAATTAGTATCTTGGAGCCATCTTAATGCTATTAAAAAACAGGCATAATTACATGGAGGAGGTATATATTTATCATGGGAGCTGGCACTGCACACCAGTAGGAAACATCGATAGCTTCTCTGCATTCTGCACGTAGATTAATCTAGTGCAGGATACTGAAGATCTTGTCAGAGAGGTGCTCCTGTCATCCAAGCAGTTCTGCAGTCGAGTGGTTGGAGAGAGCTCAGAAAGGCAGCACATGTTCCCCATTGCCCTGGTACAATACAGCTGCAGACCCCTGATATTTATGCCTTTCAAGAGGCTTCCTCGTTGCTGGCTGCAGCATTCACCACTGTGTGCTTTATACACACGCACAAAAGAAAACAAAATGGTGAGGGACAGGAGGGAGTAGTGTTCCTTTCAGTGTGAGCTCTGTTGTGCAGGTATTTCTGTGCCCGAGGAGAGAAACCTGGGCTCCTGGGAGCAGCCTGGAAGAGGCATGCCTATGAAATAATTCCAGGCACAGGACTCTGCCGCATCAAGTGAGAGAATTGTTGTTAGGGATTAAGCATGTTTTCTTGTCAGGTAGATGCGTAGGCAGAAGCAGCTTGTTATGGAAATAAGGCTGGAAATCATGGCTAGGAATAAAACAGAAACAACTTGCCAGGAAAGGAGGCTTTTCAATAAAAGATGGTCATTAGCAGCACTTTGGGCTTTTTAATTAAATGTGTTTGGGAAGGAACAGACAGGGAGAGTCTCAGGGGAGAGATTGCTGCGACCACAGCCTAAAGCTGCCGCCAAAGATGCAGCTGCATGCTCTTTGGCAGAACACGCTTACTGTGAGCCTCACCATGCAGGGTCTGGTGGCACTGCGTTTTGCTGGAGTCACAGTTAAGCCATAAACTTAACCTAGCTCATTTGCCACCTCCTTCTTCCCTCCACGTTTCTTGACTGCTTTTCAGTACTAAGCACGTGAGTCCGGACAGAGTTGGCAATGGAGTGTCAGCTTACAGCTGGATCAAATTCTTGTCTTAGTTGCACAGAAGCTACTTCTGAAGAGGTTGATGAGAGTAGTCCTTAATGCAGAGGCATGCAAGGTTTGGCCTGATGTCTTTGGTAGATTTGAATCTTCCTGCTTGTTTCTCTGAATGTGTGCATAGCTGCAGCTTGCATTTCTGTTTGGGGTCGTCCTTGGAATTTTCGTTCTAAAAGTCTTTTTTGGTTTTCCTTCCTCCAGGATGCTGAGAAAACAAGATTCTCCAGTGAGAATGCTTATTATGCTTATGAAAGCATAATAATTTTTTATATTCGTTATTTTAACAATGTAATGTCTAGCAGACCTTTGCGACAATTTTCTGAGAATTCTTTTGCCAAGTCATTTAGTATGTAGACATAGTATACGGTCTTTCGTACCTTACTGAGGAAAAGATGAAGTGGATAGCATCAGGTTTATTGCTAGGCCAGTGAGCAAGATATTTTTGAGTTCTCAGAGCTTATCATAGTGACTGTCCTGGCTCTTGTCAGTAAAGAGATGATCTTAAGAATTAGATCACTGAGATAATAATGTACTGCAGGGTTAGACAAGATTCATGGTCGAGAGTGAATACGAGCATTTAATGGCCCTTTTAAATGTCACAGCCAGGCTTTAAAGGCTCTACTCAGAATAAACAAAATAAGACAGCAGCTATCTCCAGCAGCTTTAAAATGAAAGCTGCACCCAAATGATGCAGGTAGGAACTTCTAGTCCATATTCATGCAGCAGATGCAACACTAAGTGGCCACTGGAAACTGTGCAAGGGTTTTTTTACCTTTCTTGAGATACAAGGTAAGATGTGCCTGTGTGGTCAGAATGCCTTTCATTTAGCAGGAGGAAGAGGTAAGTAACATGAAGTTCTTATCAGGGCCATACACAAGAAGTTTGACAGGCATTAATGACTTGAGAAATTTTGGTTGGAGTACAATAAATAAAGCGATTGTGTACCGTATGAAGTAATACATGGCTCTGCAAGCAGTTGCTTGGCAGCTGGATGGGATTTTTTCTCTGGCTGTGTAACGTTTTGAATGGACAATAGCACTGAGAAGGATGTATTTCTACTTTTCTCTGATAAATTCATCACTGGTAGAAAAAGGCCCATGGGAGCGTAGTCCATGGAGCTGAATTCTGTATACGGTAGTGTTGTTTAGTATAAAAATGCATGTGGACAGTTCATACTGATCAGATGTGATAGTTCAGTATCTGCAGGCTTTTTAAGATCGGACAGTGTTTATAATTTTATAGACTGATAAATGTTGCCAAATTGTTTGGAAATTCACTGGCAGTCTTCAAGGGCTGTTCAATGTGAGGGAAAAAAACAAACAACCAAGCATACTTGAAACATGCATCCTTACTTGAGGCTCTTGATTTTTGGATGATGACTCATGGAACTGTGCATATGCATACATCTATTCTTGAAATGGTGTCACTTTTTAGTTTGTTTTTCAGTTTTCCAGGAAGTAACTGTTGAACTGGAAAGAGTTTTTACAGTTTTTATTTGTGTCCAGTACTAATTTCTAGAACAACATTCAAAGACCTCTGAAAATGTTCCTGTTTTTAACCAAGGTTACCCCCCTTTTTCCATTATTGTTCCCTTCTTTTGCCAAAGTGGATACCACTATTAGGTCCAGATGCGTGTTTGTAGTGAACAACGTAGGGCAAGACTCACAGCATGGTGAAGTTCAGTAATCTACCCCCAGGGATGAATTGTTATTGATTGAAAGGAAGATGAAAACTCAGTGATGTTTCGTGGGAGGGCTAAATTATCTCTTCCGGCCTTAAAATCTAGGGACGCTGATTTAAAATTGATTATCTTGGTTTACCTGCTGCCTATAAACTTGCTAATTCAAGATAACTGAACATAAAACATGCTCTGGTTGAGTTCAGTATATTTGCACAGAGTTTCAACTAAACTGTTTTAAATCTAAATAGGCTTTGTTAAGCCTGCTTAACTATCTCTGTCTGTCTTAGGGTAAGGATACTTCTCATTTGGGGGGGTGGGGAAATTTAGCAGCATTTGAATACTTCACTGTAATCGAATCCTGATGTAAACCCAAGTCTTCGTTATTCTTGCATTCATTGCAGAGACTTTGGTAACCCAAATGCTTCACCCTTGCTACTGCTTAGAAGGCAGTCCTGTAAAAACAGGATCAATTACACGTATTGTTAGGGTCTAGTTTTCAGTATTACTGAATTAAGAACAGTTAGAGGTAGTCAATGGGCTTTCTCCTTGTATAGAAGGGGAATAAATAAAGGAGAATAGAAGCTGAATTGTGAGAGAACGTAATCTCTGTTTTGTTTCTGCCATAGCGTAGGGATGATCAATTATCATGTCAGAAGGCAGAGAAGTGAATATACCCCAGTATCTGCACTGTGTTATTTAATCATCCTGCCAGATGCATAGCATTCATCATTCACATTTTTATGCCACTTGCTGTTACCTCACGTTTATACAGGGCACATTTAAGAAGAAAGTCATCCTGATAGGCAATGTCCTATCAGGAATAGAATAATAATCAAACCATTACGGCTCAGTTTCTGGCTCTTTGATCCAAGTGTCTTAAGCCCTGACCCCATGCAGACAAACTGTTGTACAAGTTTGATCTTGAGATGACAGTCCTGTGGATGGCTAAACACCTTGTCTGAAGGAAAATCTTAATGAACTCCCACCTGTACCTGTGTGGGTAGCCCTCAGAAGTACTGTAAAATACTTTTTTTTCAAGAGCAAGTGGGAGATGACATCACAGACCTGTGAAGGAGGCAGGCAAATGCCTCTGAGCAGCTGACGTCTGTGCAGTAAGCTCTAGCGGCCACTCCATCCTGTCACAAGCCTCGTTTGCACTGATTTCAGCCATCTTCAAAGCAGAATTTCAGTCAGCCACTGGATAAATGAACACTCACAGTATGAACGTTGGTCAAGGGGGAATTGTAAATGTGCAGGATAATACCAGACAGGAAATTGTTTTTGTTTTGTGTGTGCGGAAGCGGGCATATATGCTTTGTAATTTCCTCAGCAGGCTTTTTGATGGTCTAGTCCACGCACTGAATAAGAATGATGAGAGTTGGAAGGAGTGGGACACTAGCTAAGGGCTATTCAAAGCATCCTCTGGTCCAAGTCAGGTAAAGAGCCAAGAAGCTACTCCGAGGGGGGAACCCACAGTGACCTTTTCTAGCAGTTGCAAAGCTGAGGGGTGGTGAGTGAAAAGTATAAAGTGGGCAACCTTGCCCAAAACAGATCTATAACCTATTACAGCGGTCATGAACAAGTTGTGTACTTCAGAGCTGGAGAGGCTGTGGCCACACACTGCAGCTCATGTCTGTGCCTGTCTGAATCTGTCTGTCACAGAATCACAGAATGGCCTGGGTTGAAAAAGACCTTACAGATCACCTAATTTCAACTCCTCTGCTGTGGACAGGGTTGCCAACCACTACACCAGGCCGCCCCACTCTGTCCTCCAACTCTGTCCTCCTGCTCAGTCTGGCGGCTTTCTCTTTGGTACAGATGGTCTGACCCAGGTACAGGCTGGGGAACAAGAAGCTGGAGAACAGCCCCACAGAAAGAGATCCAAGGGTTCTGGCTGATGGCAAGTGGAATTTGAGTCAGCAGTGTGCCTTGGCAGCCCAAAGGGCCAACTGTACCCTGGGGTGCACCAGGCCCAGCACTGTCAGCTGGCAAGGGAAGGGATTGTGCTGTGCCTGGTGTGGCCTCACCTCGAGCACTGGGTGCAGATGTTTGGTGGCACAATAGAAGAAGGACATAAAACTGTTACAGGGCATCCAAAGGAGGGCTACAGTGTAGGGTCTGGAGGGCAAGGCATGCAGAGTGGCTGAGGTCCCTTGGTTTGTTCAGCCCAGAGCAGAGGAGAATGAGGGGAGGCCTCATGGTGGCCTACAGCTCCCTCCCAGGGGAGCAGAGGGGCAGGCGCTGATCTCCGCTCTCTAGATGCAAGGAGACTTGTCTCACCTCCACAATGAGTATGTGGGAATGCTGGATTGGAAAAGATTGTCAAAGCCTCGAGATATATTTGGGAGTGCAGCTTCACAAATGATTACTCTGGAGCAGTAAGTTGCATGGTTCCTGTAAGCTTCTATCTAGCCGTATCTAGGAATAGTGAAGCCAATACTGGTGTTTCATAGCCAGGATGGAACTAAACTGTGGATTTATGGTGTTTTTTTCCCTGATGCTTCAGAGAGCAGCGCTATCTGAAATGCAAGCCAAAACAGGCATGGAATTCTTGCTGTGCTATTCCATGTGCAGATATCTTGCTTAATATTTGATCTGCCATCTCTGCAAAGCAGAGAAAATTCTATAGCAGGTGGACTCCAGATCAAGCCAGCGACTAATACACATTGCATTAAGCACTGTGTTGCAGGTAGAAACCTGCTTGTTGACCACAGTTCTTCTGATGCTGAAGGAAAGCTGAAGATGCATCCATTTATGCATCGCATACACAGCTACAGTTTGAAGCATTGGAAATCTGTTGGGACCATTTCGTTTCATCATGGGAGTCCCACAGTCTGATGCTTGGGCTGTCTTCTTGTTCCTGTAGTATTGCTTTGAACTGTGGAGTCTATGGTGACACGGCTGAGTGGGTGCTTAGGACATCACCTGTCAGCAGGGGTGGGAAAAAATCAGAGCAGAGTCCTTGTGCAGTCAGCAGATGGATTTTCATATCAGCAGTGTTTTGTCTTAAAGCTGTTTATGGAGTCTTCTTGAGTTTGTCTCTAAATCTTTTTCAATGCCTTCAGAAACCAACTGGACTGAAAAAGCCTGCCATGTTTTGTCAGAAGAGAAGCCTGTATTTGTTATGTGCAGGAAGCTAATGCTTCCATGGAGTGGGAGAGTCAAAAGCCATGCTGCCTCTATCCCATTCACAACACTAATATTCATCCTGGGCTTTGTGTTGCCTGGTCTGTTCTCTGCAGGTTCACCTCAGCAAAGCAATTTACACAGTGCTCGTCCTTAATACACAAGTAGTGCTTCTGCTTGGAGACAGAAGTTGGAGAGAGTTATTAAATTATGAAAATTAAGCCTTTAACACAAATTGCTCTGTAATTTTACTTTTTGTCACTCATGTAGGGTTTTTGTTCCGCGTTTGAGCTCAGCATGGTGTCGCCAAGTTGCTTGTGATTTAAATAGAAGAAGCTGGCTGCCAGGAGTAATGCTTGCAGGTATTCCTTCTTTTCTTTATTTGCCTTACAGCAGTGCCTGCAGGCCAAAGCGAAGATTGTGCTGGCAGCATCTGAATAGTTAGTTCCTGCCCCTCAAGTCAAAATAGATAAAGGAATTATCATTATCTTCATTGCGCAGATAACAGTAGTGAAAGATGAAGTGACTTGCCCATGGTCATGCTACAAGGCCCTGGCAGAGCCAGAAAGCAGGGTGTTATCTCCTCTGGTCTGATGCTTTATCACAGTGCCATCCTTTTGTATGACCAGCCACTTTGAACCATTCAGATTTTTTCCTTACATCTCCTGGCACAAACTTGCAAGCTGGTAAATGGCACAAAATGCACGTTTCCCACATTTCTGCCCTTCAAGATGCATTTTATTTTTATCACTCACCTTATGATGCCCAGCTGCCTTTGTAGAGCCACATGTCTGGAAGGGTCTCAGAATATGCTCATCTAACCTTCTTATAAATCTCCAAAGACATATGCCACAGGTTCATAGGATTTTTTTTTTCTCTGTTTCTTCATTAGTTTTGTATTTAGAAACTTATTCCTAAGTTTAATTTTGTGCTGTCTTACTCTGGAGACAGCAGTCTTTTCCTTACTTGGAGACTCATGTTCTCCTTCAGTCTTTTTTCTTCTGGACTGAGCTCTGCTTCGTCTCTGCTCATAGCTCACACTTTGTCCTCTTGTGCTTGTTCTCCAATTCCCCCTCGCATTCCCTCAAAATGAAGCACATTTTTCCTGACATGGAGCATTCAAAATGTGGTACAGTAGGGAGCTGCCTACTCCCTGGAGCACTTTCTATTTCTCCCTAAGGACCTGATAAATCAGTTCTCTGCCTCCTGGGAAACCGTAAGTTCAAGGCGGAGCTGTTCCTCCTCCCTTCCAAAGGGGCATTGCAAACTCCCCCATTTTGTGCCCGCTGTTTTCAAGCAGATGTCTCAGCCAGGTCCTCCATAGTAGTTGCAGTTGAGCATTATACACCTCTCAGTGGGTGTTTCAGAGAGGCTCCTTGTCTAGATTTGGGTAGGAAGAACACTCAAGAGCTCTTGCAAAACTGTTTCATTGGGGACTCACCAGGTACTGCCATGGCTATGGCTGCTCTCAAGGTGGAGGTGGTGATTGGACACACCATGCAGCACGCTGCTCTGAAGCAGACAGTCCTGTGGTTGTTTTTTATTCCTTTCTTTGTCTTGCAGACACTGCAAATGTTAGCCCTTGGGAAGTTGAAGAAACCAAAATTTCCATTGGTAGTATCGAGAGTTGTTTTCCCAAGCAGCTGTAGTGCACTTGGGTAAGCACTGAATTTGCTTCAATGCTTGGAACCTGATTTTTCAGGCAAATAGGTATCCCATGTCACACCCAGCTGGGCAGGATGTCTCGGTCGGTAGGAAGAATGAGGTCTGTTGGATTTTCTCTTTGCCTGCCATTTCCTTTAAAAACAGTGATAGACTGGGCAGCACTTGCCTTGACCCAAAAAGCCACTATCAGTCTGAAACCAAGGCAGGACACAGAGACCTGCTGGGCAAGGGTGGGATGGGTGTGGATTTGTAGATCAGAGGTATATAAACCTTCCAACTTCAGCTCTAGTCACCTTGACATTTTACTATTTAGTAATTCTAGCTTTTTGTTCTTGTATAAGCTGTGTATTATTTTACTTCAAGCTTTCTGTTCTTCTTTGGGGAACTTGCTTATGGAAAAAGTCTGGATCATGGTTCTGCAAAGCTGTGGCCAGCTTGAAGGTATTGAGCTTATGCTTTCCTCGTGTTTATATACAAGACATGAGAGAAGAGAGGTGGTAGAGGAGAATGAGTACTACAGGAAATCCAAAACTAGCTACCACAGGAATGAAGGAATTACCCTGTTCTTCCCTCCGACCTGCTGCACCTCATCAGCAGCTGTTCTTCAAGTGGAAACATAAGGAATTTATTTGGCTGCCCCTGATTCCGCTGGAGTGTTCAGTAATTTGGCTTTAATATTAGAATTCATCAGCAAGACTGATTGGTGTATCATGCAGAGTGGCAGGCTTGGCAGAGGAGGAAATTTCCCACGGAGTTTAAAAATGGTCCTTGCCTTTGGTGAATTTACCGGGTTTAGAGTTTCATAGCAGCAGGGAGAAGGATGCAGCATGTCTTGTATGAAGAAAGGAGCCAATCTAGGAATAAAGAAGGTGAGTGATGGTAGCAAGCAGGAAAGTGTACATTTCATGCATTTTATTCAGTAGCTATGGTTTTGTTTTGTTTTTAATGGCCCATGATTTTTAAAAGGAAGCTTTTGCTTAAATGCAAATAAGATATGAGGCTACTAATGATAGGAGAGGGGCTGTTGTGTGTGCTGCAAGCTAACCTGATAAATGCACTCAATAATGAGGATTCTGCTGCAAAATGCTGAGCCCTGTGGCTATGAGCCAGCAAAGTGCTGACAGCAGTGTTCGTACTCATGCGCTTAAAGTTAAGCATTTTCCCTAAGCACTTTGATAGATCAGAGCTAGAGTCCTTATCACCTTGCTGGGAGTGAATTTATAATAAGTGTTGTGAATCAATAGTATTTATTCTTAGGCTTCGCAACTAAACCACTAATGGAATATAGGGAAATTGCAGCTGTTCTGTGGCATGAAGGGAATATGGCTTTGGTCTTAACCATAAACTGTTCCCCAGCTTTGAGAAAGACTTAATATCTTTATTTCCTAGAAAAAAACAAACAAACAAACAAAAAACAGAGGTATTGCAGTTCCCTGTGGATCTGTGCCCTATAGGTAGAGGTTCCCCAAGGGGCACTGCAGCCCAACATTAGTGTTTCAGCATGGTTTCAGTGCAGCCTTTCTCTGGCCTACACTCTACATCATCATACCAGGTACAAGGAGCTTTACTGGGCCCATGGGGTAACTGGGCCAGCTCTTCTGTCACGAGTGTGACCTTGAGTTACAGATGGGCATCGCTGTAGGCTGGGCTCAGGAAGAGGGGCACATTACAGCTTATTTGTCCATGTAGGACTTGGCATATGTTCATTTGTGCTTACACCAGCATCACTCCTGAGCCTAGCAGCTGGAAAGAAGTTTTCCAAACAATGAATTTTGACTATGACCAGTCTTACTTGGCCTTTGACTCTGGCTTTGGAGTCCCTGTAAAAAATGAGTGAGTGTTTGCAAGCATTCAGATTTCAGGGGCAAAAACAAACAAACAATTCAGACAGTTGCAGAGCATAGTGCTCTTTGTAGCCTTCATTATGTAGCCAGTCTGTAAAATTCTCATTATCTGGCATTCCTGATAAGGCGTCGAATACATTTGTTGAGTGAACAAGCCTGAGGTAGTACTTTCCCTCCCTTGAGGTCAGCATGTTCAGTGTTCTAAAATTGTCTATGATAAGTTGTCTTGGAAATCACAAAGGAGATGAAAATAACAGCAGTATGGAGAATTTCTCTTGATGGCTGGAGAGGCAGCACAGTTCTAACATCTGAATACCCCAGCAGTGTGCATTTCCAGTGGTGACCGTGCTCGATAGCTTGCGCTACCTGGAGATGAACTACTGCTGTTGCAGTAAGTAAATTTGTAAATTTTTGATGTACGCAAAGTTTGTAAAATAAAATTCTGATTTACAGCTTGTATCCTATCACCTGCAATTTTCTCTTGTGATACCTGGTCATGTTTTCCTATAGCCCCATTCCTGCAATTTACATGAGTCTGTGTGTAGCTTTCACTCACGTGAGAGTATGGCTTGCATCCATGCTTGTGAGGGGCTGGAAGCATGTCTGTAGAACTCAGTAAACAGAAGGCTAATGGCAAGAATCCAATTCATTTTTTGAACTCTTGTGCTTTCTTAACAAGCTTATGTAGTGTTCGGAGGTGGCAGAGATATTTGATGGATGTCATTAAAAATTCTGACTGTTGTATACAAGGTTGGTGTGCGCATGAGGAAAGCAAAAGTAGCCTGACCCCAAGGGATCTATAAATTACTGCCCCAATCCTGTGATGTCTTTAGGCCCTGCTAGTAATCCTGTCACAGTTGCAACGTGTCATAGAGGTGTCATAGTTTAGTTTCATTAAGGTAAATGCTCTAATGCCCTAGAAGTTATTTCTTTTTTTTTTTTTTTTTTTTTTTCCCTTGGCGTGAATCTTTTGGAAAGATTCATATAGTCAGCAGTAGGGGTTGGTGTGTTCCCTGGGTAAGGAGTGATCTGTGGGATCTGCAACGAAGAATCCAGGCTGCCCTTAGTATTGCACAACGGGCTTGGTAGGAGGGAGCCTACTCCCACAAAGGCAGACATACCAGTGATTGTTAGCAATGTTTTGCCTTCCATTCTGAAATCACAGGCGCCCTCAGTCTGTGGGATGTGTCTGTTGTCTCTGGATGTAAACTTAACCAAGGATGCTAGAGCAGGAAAGCTGTTTTGTTCTGCATGGGTGCAATGCCCATTACCACTGAGCCGTGAGCCCAGAACAGGTCCCTTGGTGCTCCTTTCACGCCGAGCAGTTTAGTAAAATGTTAGCATGGAAAAGGCAGCTAAGCTGTAAGCTCTGCCCTGAATCTGCTCTGTTCCCTCTGACGATGAGGAAAACCTGAGCAGCCTGTTACACTGATGTGAACAGCAAAGCTGGCGCGGACTGCAGCCGCTGCCCTGTAAGGAGTACCTGTTGAGCACTGCTTTCTTACGGTTAATGCTGTATTTTGATTGAGAGGAAAAGACTGCGTGTGAATGTTTTAAAGCTGTGCGCTTTACTGTCTTCACAATCTAAGCATCAATAATCAGTAATTAATTTTAATAGCAATACATATTTTATGGATATATTTTTATTAGCCAAGTGAATACGTTAAGGATTTTAGTGGTTTTGTACATGTGGTAATGCTACTGTCCTGATGTTTTTTCTTTTAATACAGTTTATATGACTGACTAATCATCATGGCCTGAGTGTTCATACACAGATTTGCAGCAAGAAGCAAATAGGTCTTTATGGGTAGATAAGCTGATTTTAGCTAACAGCTGTTAAACAGAAGATATTTGTTTTCCTGATATTTCTCTTTGTTGTTTCGCTCCTTGCAGCCTCCCCCAGGAGATGCCCTGAGAAAAGGCAAACTTCAGTTAGGTGAGGATGTGCTCAGAGAGGAGCAGCGATGTTGTCAGGACGTGAGGCGGTTGGTGACTTAGGAGACCCTTCTCGATGCCTCTCTTGCTTCAAGCTTTCTGGGTGCCCCAGGTCACAAAGGCTGGGATCCATTAAGGGATTTCAGTCCCAGCACCCGCTGCTGCTGCTTGGAGATGGACTCAAAGCGATCCCTTTGGTGTCTTAGCCTGACACACTTGGACCAGATTTTCAGCACTGTTTGACGCCAGTAGTTGAGGCCAGATTTCCAGAAGTGTAGAGCGTGGCTGATGTTCTTCCTTAGCTAACAGTATTCGAGGAGCTGCTCGTGGTCCAGCCCACGTTGTACCTTTGCTTCCGACCTTCTTTGTCTCTTAACTGCACTCAGTCTCAGCAGTGTTGACACAGTGGCTTGGGGAGCTGAACTGTAAACACAACCAGTGTCATAATCTGGACTTATCACTAAAATCAACCATCACTGATCTTAGAATGATATCACAGAACAGCTTGGGTTGGAAGGGACCTTAAAGACCATCTAGTTCCAAACCCCTGCCATAGGCAGGGTTGCCACTCACTAGATCAGGTTGCTGATCTACTGCTGGTTGGACTTGATGATCTTGAAGGTCTTTACCATAGATGATTCTATGATTCTGTAAAATAATTATCTTCACAGTTTTATCCTAGACTGCTTTACTTACTTCAGCACATACATGTGCACACCCAAGTGCTAGCACAAGGGAATTACAGCAAGAAATGGGGTATTTGACATGGTAAATCCCAAAATGTTAGATCACACTGGCTCATTGCAACCTCATTCTTAGCTAGGCATATCTGCTGAGCTGTTACACAGATCAGAACCAAGAGATTAACCCTGTGCTAATGCAAATTGCAGGCAGATTACTTTTGTTATCTCTCTAATGTGAGTATGAACTGGAGTTTTTTTTCTGTTCTGCATCTTCTAACTATGAGCACATCTCTGTAGTGGGCCTGCTGACAGTTAAAGGCATCAGGTTAGCAGTGTCCACAAAACCACAGCATCCATCCTGCTCTCTTTGCCTTTAACAGAGGAACTTCTTCGGTATCTTAGGTCCAAGGATTGAAAGTCTCGAGGGAAATCATCTGAGGAAAGCTTTCTCAAAGAAACAACATGCTCTCCAAAGGGAGAACTGGGCAGCAATTTGCCTTTCACCTTGCACAAACCCACCATTGAACCAGCTGAGAGGCAGAGAGATCTGCAAGCACCTCAGCTCCGTGACCAGCTCAGGCTTTGAGTCGTGTCCTGCTGTCAAGCCCAAGGAGCTGCATTTAATCTTTCAGGGGCTGGGGTGGGAACCGCCTGAAAGATTGCCCTTTTTAGTGTGAGATAAATGTGGTTGCTGGTTAGCCGTAGACTCGTGTTACAAAAGCGGGGCCCTGCCTTTCCTCAGGGCCAGTGAGGGCTTGTGTTGGGTTCACCTCCCCTTGTGACACGTTGTGACCTCTGCGATGGCACAGCACACAGCAGGGCGTCTCGGGTTTGGGTATTCAAAATGGAGGAGGGTAACAGAGGCTGGATTGTTCAGAGAGCTGGCATTTACGTGAGCTGTTCTTCTTGGGAGGCAAAAAATGTGAATAAACACTATACATTTGTTGCCAAGGAAATCTGAAGATTGTGTTCTTGTTTTGATATTTGATGTGTGCAAAGAACCTGCACGAATTCCCTGTTTAGTCAAGCTATACCTCAAAAAATCATTCGAGAGGAAGATTTCCATTTATACATTGTATTCTAGTACCAGGTTTGTATTTTGCACGGTTTTGGATTAAACCTATGGCAAAAACCTACTCCTTGCACTGTGTAGGGCCTGTGCAACACTGAAATCCCATGTAAAATCTCTGGTAGGATTGAAATGGTGTTCAATGACAAACAGACCAAGGACCTTTCATTTCCTGGACTCTGTAGAAGTACTTACAATCAACTGCAAATTGGGCCCTGTCCTATCTGTAGCGAGGCATGTTTTGTTACTACTTTTCCTCACGGGGCCATGAGTTTTTCGACCCACTATCAGGCAAACTGAGGTTCACTTTGGGATATTAAATGTTTCAGTGTGAAAGTCAAGACTTAAATGCTAAGTTCTGACCCAAATATAATATCTGCAGCAAAAGTTCCAGTGGAGAGCCTTTGGGCTTTGAGCTTTTCCACAAGCGTATTGTTTCTGTACGGCAATGCAAAGAGACAGTACAGTCAAGTCTTCCTTTTTCCCACCTGTTTTCAAAACATTATTTCTGGTTTTACTAGTGTATGTATCTTGAAGCCTTCTGCAATTGCCCATGCCTTTAAGTGGGTCGTTGAATAGCGCAGGTGTTGCTCCAACCTCTGAAGTCACAAAAAAGCCTGAAAAAAAATTCAATAACGTCACTAATTAGAAACTGAGTGAAAAATTGCAGTAAACCAGGCTTCTGAAGTGGAACCTGAATTACTTGTCTTGCGGTTGCTCTTCTGATGCATACAGCTTTCATTTTCTGCAATTAAACCCAGCCTTACGTGTGCATTAATGGTAGCATAAATATTTGTTTCTCTGATGACAGGTGAACGTATTGATTTAATCACAAGCATGAATTTGACTTTTAAATCTTCTGGCATAGACTCAGACTGCAGAATAAACATGGCATTGGATGGAGGGAGAAACGCCAAGGCGTATTGAGAGGTCTGGAGTGTTAGATCCCAAGCATTTGCACATAAGGAAGTGTAATCAGGTTAAAAGAAACTGCAAAGCCATGTAAAACAGATGTGAAAATCCATAGCATAGCGAGGGCACTGTGAGCTGGTGGTTTTTGCTCAGTTTTCCCCACCAGTTATTGGAAAAGCACGCTGTCTGTGGGGGTAAGGGTGAGATGGGGAGCCATTAGCTGCTGTTTCTGCCAGAGTGAAAAATACCAAGGCAAAAATCTGTTGGGCTGGAGAGAACATTAGATAGACCACTAGATGTAGAAACTGGATTACTTATCTTGGTGCAGTGGTCATTCACCTGATAACATTAGTTTCTCTGAAAATATAATATAATTAACATTTTATTCCCATAAACATCATTGTATATTAGATGTTAGTGGGACTCAGCACAGTGTTTTGTAAATACTGTGTTTGGTGCCTAGATGGCTAATTCAGTGCTAATGTCATTATCAAAGGTTGCGGAGGAAGAATTTCCTAAAAGGTCTCTTCCTCATGAAATCATCCCCTGTAGTTATTCAGATGTGACTAATGGTGCATCTTCTGTAGAGGCCTGCATTTATTTGGTACGCCCCCTGTTCTCCTTAAGAAATATTAGAAACAGATTTTTAATTTTTTTTTAAAGAGTAGAATCAGTTCTGTGATTTTATTTGCTTCCTGATTAATATTGGTCGGAGGAAAGCAAAATGTACATTTGCAATTTCACACCTAGTTGCATCTTCTGTTTGCTTTCATCACACGCATGGCTGTTCTCAGGAATGGCAAACATAAGCATAAATGATGCAATATCCCTCTTTGATTTTGAGTGTTTTGCTTAGAAATTCATGCAAATGTGCAGATTATTTGTAAAGCAACATGTAAACGATTGCTATGTATGTCAACTCTTTCTAGTGTCAAGGCAGGGATCTGAACGAGACTTCTGTCTCTTTGCATAAAAACATAAGAGATTACAGCTTCATATAGTTTGACTCTTACATCAATTTATTTTTTACATGTTGTACTCCAAATGGAACTTCTCAGTGGCTTGGCGTCTTTCTGTTAAAAGGATTCTGCCCTTGCAGAAGCAGTGACCTTTAAAAAGCAAGTATCAAGTAATCCCTTTATTTTCCTTGAGATCGTATAGCACAGTATCCGGTTGCAGGCTTTTAAGATGGAATGATTGCAGGCTTTGTCTGCTCACCCAGATTGGATTACGTTTTGTTTGACAAAGAAAACTCTAAAATACTTATACCTTCCTTCCTCGGCTCAGAGCATTGTGCTCTCCCTGTGTTGAGGATGCAGAGTAGTTGCCGTATCATCCCAGCACCACTGGGATTTATTGAATTTACTTAATTGGCCTTTATCTCACTGTTACACTTTAACGCTTCTTTTGAAGGAGATTCAAAAAGGATACAGTTACTCCTTTTCTAATTTACTTTGAGAATTCAGTTACTCATTTCCTTATCTTCCCTTCTCTTCCCGGCAGAGTCGAATATTCTGCATAGCCACAGCTGAACATTTGAGACCTGTGTAGCGAGAGATTTAAGTCCATGGAGCTGCTAGCTAGGGAAGTGAAGGCCCATGGCAAAGCAAACTGCTGTTTAAGGTGGAAGCTGTGTTTTAGGGGAGTGTGGAGTCTGTTGCCAGCTACACAAGCCTGGGGTAGGTGTTACAGGTATTTGGGGCACTGGAGAACAGTCCTGGAGGGATGCAGGCCCCTTTTTCTGGGTCCTCTTATGCCCCTGTCCCACACAGCACCCATGTGACTCATGATGGGAAGTGCTCAGTGTCCTCTGATGAAGTAGGGATGTAGAAATGCCTGTCACTTGGTACCTCCGCCCTGAATTGTGACTTGTTTTCTGATGTGTGGGAAAACTGCGTAGCTTCCTTTGCCTTAGGTGGGAAGTTCATCCTATTTAACAAGTTCGCAACCCGCTGTGCCTTCTTGAGGCTAACGCGTCTGGCTGTACACATGTGCACAACTCATCTTGCCGTGCACAACACTCATTAAGGCACCTGGACTAATTAATGGAAAGACAAGTACTGGATTAGTGGATTGAATCTAAGTTGTTTT
>VXAV01001461.1:404267-456868 GCA_013399715.1 Alectura lathami | reverse complement strand
TTAGCTTTCACATAGTCCAGAAAAGTAATGGAGGACGTTAGTTTGAGGGTAAGGTGACTTTCATGGATGAAAAATTGTTGGTGATCACCGTGCAGTGCATACATAAATAACACGATCATCATTCAAACCGAAGTGGTTTTTTACTTGCTCAGTGGAGCAGTTGTGAGCACAGTGGTATACACACAGCTAAGAAGCTCGTGTGTCTGTGCAGCTGATGCCAGCTCTCCAGCAGAAAACAATATGGAAATGACCAACACCGTTCAGGATCCTCCGAGAGCCGAATGGGTGAGAGATTAGTAAACAGGAGCGAGAAAAACTGGTCAAGAAAAGAGACCGCGACACAGGAACTTGGTTAAAACAAGAGAGCTCACTGCTAGCCTTCAGGGTTTCCAGAGATAATCGTCTGGAGCTGTTCCCTTACTCTTTTTGGATGAAGATCAGACTTGGCAAGTTAAATTTGTTTGTTGTCTTTATTTTACTTAATTAATTTTTTTTTCTTTGAGTATTATGATAATTAGCCAGTCATGTGTATAGCAGAAGGATTTTTTCATAGTTCCCAATACGTTTTGGGGGATAAAATGAGTTCTTTGCTGCTGATCTTTGCACTCAGTTCCCGGTGTTGCTCCAAAAGATTTTGCCATCAGTCCCCCCAGCTCCTGTGTAATGCTTGCTGAGATCTGACCCATCCGAAGGGTGATTCAGAGGCTCTCAGCCAGGCACGGGCTGGTTTTCCACTAGGCAAGCAGCTCTTTCTTCCTCTGCAGCTATGCAGAGTTTGGGCCCTGTAAACTCAGGACATAGCCCCATGACACATTTGAAAAGTGCTTGAAAAAGCAAGATGTGGGGTTGATGTACTGAGAAGTGCTCAGAAAGACAAGGTCGAGGTGTAAGCCGCTAACATTAGTTCCTGTTGTTGCTTCGCTTGGGTGGGCGATGCTGGTCAGATCCTCAGCTGCTAAAAATCTGTGTGCCCGCTGCTTTTTTGGGGTCATGTTGATTTGGTTTGCTCACAGCAAGTTCCTCCTCTTGAGCCTCATTTCTCCTTGCCTTTTCTCAGCTGTTGGTTAAAGATTTACATCAGCACACAGTGGAATCCAGCGTTTTCCAGAAATGCCAGCAGTGGCACAGGGCAGTTGCTTAGCACTGTCTGCGCTAGCTGAGGATCACGTTGTGCTGATGAGTTTGGATTCAGAGGGGGCAGACCGTCTCACTAACCATGGCTTTGTCTGTTCTGTTTTTCTCCTGTCTTGCAGCACCTTCTCCAGTCAGTAGTGTGAAAAAAGGGAAGATAACTAAAAATAGCATCTCCCTTTCCTGGCAGGAGCCAGATCGACCCAACGGCATCATCCTGGAATACGAAATCAAATATTTTGAAAAGGTGTGACGGACTGATTGCTGAGCATCCCAAGTACCTTCTCTTTACTGTCCTCTTCTTTCGGTTATAATTATCTGAGTCATGGAAGGGAATGGAGCAGCTTTATGCATAAATCAATGTCAGATTGATTTTGCAGTAAATGATTAGGAAGACTCGAAATGAGGGTGTTGTTTTCCATTAGTGTGTCACTTCTCTTGAACAAATACATTAAATCTGTGTGTCAGGTTCCTCTCCAGCCTTATCACATTAAGATGGAGCCTGCTCATTTGTTAAAAGTGGGAGGGTTTGGGGATCAAGCCTCTATATCCTCTTGGAAACGTCACCGTTGCACTTGGTATTTCAATTCCTCACGTGGTTTTGCATCCATGGTAAAAGGAGAGGAGGAAGGCTCACAGTGAGATTGTCTGTTCTGGTGTGAAGAAGCCCATTGTGGCTTTTAAAAGCTTCCCTGTTTTTTTTTGTTTGTTTGTTTGTTTTTGTTTGTTTGTTTTGTTTTTTTCCAGCTTTAGCTCTTTTTGTAATGAGAAACACTCTCTTCCTACAAAGCTTGTCCATCTTAGTCTCTGTTTCAAATGGTCACATCTTTTCTTCTTGAAAAAATAGTGAAGTTTAAACGGAAATGCCAATAAATGCATTTTTGTAAGTAATGTTTTGTGAACTCTGCAGCTGATCTAAGATTTCCAAAAATCACATCAGATTTGCAGGATTCATCTGAAAAGCAGTTTGTGACCTTAGCTGGAACTATAAGATGTTACTTTTTTTTTCTTTTGAAATAGCCAAACTTTGTCCCTAAAAACAGAGGAAAATAATGAAATTGAATCACAATTCTCTTTTTTTGTTGTTGTTGTATTTCTGTTTTAGAAGATCTTCAGTTAGTTCTATTAGGAGGTCAGGCCACTCAGCACACAACAGCACTGGATCCTTGCTCCTCTTCCTCTTCTTTCTCCCTCCCTGGGAGGGACTCAGTCAAGCATCCCATGCAGACAGGGAGGAAGAGATTCAGACATGTCTGACGTTCATTAGGATGCATGGGAATGGCACAAAGCTGCACCAGGGGAGGTTCAGACAAAAATTTGGAAAAATTTCTTTACCAAGAGGGTGGTCAAACACTGGAACAGGCTTCTGGTGAAGTGGCCGATGCCCCATGCCTGTCAGTGTTGGATAATGCGCTCAGTAACATGCTGTAACTTCTGGTTAGCCCTGAAGTGGTCAGGCAGCTGGACTTGATGATCTTTGAAGGTCCCTTCCAGCTGAATTATTCTATTTGTTATTTTGGAAAAATCAGTTGAATATAATTACTTGGAGTACTGGAAACATTGCTATTGCAAACTGGTGGGCTTCTAACAAAGCACGAAGAGTCAGGGTATGCTTTTACTGGAAATAACTAATTACGGATTCTTTTATGAACTTGTTTGAATGACTGCTACGGTGCACTGTATCCTTACCTGGGAGTGGCCTGGGAAGGTTAGCCCCTAGAAACTTGAATGATGAGCAAACAATTAAGGCCAAAAAATACATCTACATGTTTGTTTTGCTTAGTTTGTTTTCAAACAAATAATAAAGTTTTAAAATCTTGTATTTGCGGTCCAAAATTATTCTCAAGTAGCTTCAGTAAATAGTTCTTAAAATGCAAGTCATTTGTGGGGACGGTGCTATAGCCAGTCCCAAGTCTATGCTGTCTTGATTTGTTTCAGGCTGATAGCAAAGCTTGCTGTTTTCTGTAGGAAAACGCAAGTATTTACATGTTTGCAGAACCAACAGTGTATTGAAAGCCTAATTGGGCTGACATGCAAGCAGAGATGTGAACTAATATTCACTTAGTGCTTTTTAACTATTCATTCAGTTAAATTTGGGATGTCGTCCTTAATCCTTCTTGTTTGTTGTTACTGTCACTTACATTCTCTTGGGTTTGGGCCCTTTATAAGAGTGAATTCACGGCATTCATTTGCAGGGGATGAGAATGATCGATATTAAATGTTTCAGAAAATTGAGGTTTGTCAGATCACATTCCTTTAAAAGAAATCACTCCTTAACAAGAAAAAAAAGGCTGGTAGATACAAATACCTCCAATACAGTCTTGTGTAGCTACAGGCTTCAATGAGAAAATCTTTAATCCTACATTTGGAGATTCCCAGGGCCTTAGGCAGGCGTATTATCGTCTGTGGAAAGTTGTCCATTAAATGAGAAAGAAAAAAGAACAATCAGTTCAGATCCTAATAGCTATGCAGAAATCTCAGTAGGAAATTGCCGAGAACTCCTGTTTACCTCATAATAATTTAGATCTGAGAGGATATGGTGAATAAAAAGCAGTTTCCCAGTTTGTAGTCCTTAATTTATGAGCTCTTGTCAAGATTATGCGTTACAGTAAATAATTCCAAGAGTAATTACCAAGCATTCGAGCAAAATTTTAATCAAAGAACTGAAACTCTTTCGCATTAGAAACAGATTTAAATTAAGATTTATTTCAGCAAATTTTCTTCAAGTTCATTGCTTCAGAAGAACACTGCAAAATTAGTTATCTTCCTGTAGTTTTCATTGACTGTTCCTGGCCAAGGTCTAATTCGTGGATCTAGAAATACCAGCATAAAGTTGTCCCACGTATAATATATTACTCTCTTTTAGGCCTAATTACGTTACTGAGAAATAGTTTTTGGTATAAATCAAAATCCTTCTTTAAGGCAGTGGAACTGTTTTCCACTTTGCTGTGCCTTGGGATTGATTTCTGTTTGTAGCCTGAACCTTTCCATTGCCCCAGGCATCTCTGTGCCAGCTGCACTGCCGTTTAAGATGCATACATCCAGAGCAACAGAAAGTTGTCCCTACTGCGGTGCCATGTTGGTCCCTATGTGTTGTTATTTATGGGTGGAAAGTACCTCCCGCTCTCTTTCATACCTCCTGGAATCATTGGTTATAAAAGCTGCAGGGCAAGGGAAAAATCAGATCTCTCCATTTGTACTGTAGGTAGGGCCTTTAGAGGTTTTTTCGAGGGGAAGAGATCCTCAGAAGTGCGTATGTTAGTCATCTGTTGTAACGGGTGAGTGTTGTTAAGAGTCTTCTCCGTGAAAGCCACTATTTGTGTGCTTGAACTTTTGTCTTTTTTGTGGGGGGTGGGAAAAGGACCAGGAGACGAGCTACACCATCATCAAATCCAAAGAGACGACGATTACGGCAGACGGCTTGAAGCCAGGCTCAGCGTACGTCTTCCAGATCCGCGCCCGGACAGCTGCTGGCTATGGTGGCTTCAGCCGAAGATTTGAGTTTGAAACCAGCCCAGTGTGTAAGTCCTTTTAATTACTGTCAGCCCACATCCCTGTCGTGGACATACAAAGCATCGGGCACTCCATGACCGTACACCTGAGGGGTTAGCACATCTGTCCCCACCTCCTCGTTTCCCATGGGGAAGGAGGTGAGGCACCAGGAGATCTTCAGGCTCCAGAAATTCCCAGCATTCACTGCTTAGAAAAGCCTTGTGTTTGGGAGAGCTGTTAGTGTTGAATGGTTGCTGCTGTCATGCTGCTGAGTGAGGGAAAGTGAGGGTACCCTCATCCGTGCTGCCAGGCTCCCCATCTGCAGAGGGGAACATGCAGCACCGGTGTGAGAGAGGAAAAGGCCTAGGGGGTGGGAGGAGAGGGGCTGAGACCTCCTCCACACCTCTTAATGGCTGTCTGCAGAGGATGCTGAGCTCTGTCTTAAGGATCTGTTTCTTGTTGGGAAGAAAGACTCTTCTCCCTCTGTGCAAGGAGAATAATTTAGCTAGCATTCGCATCTTTTGGTGCAAGTTACTGTCAAGTTGAAAGATGGCTTCTGATGGTTGCCAATGCCACAGCCTTGAGTCAAGGAATTCAGCTTGTAATCAGAAATAGTAAAAATGTGTGCTGCAGGCGTAGGACTTTGTTTGGCCTGTTACAAACTTGTGGGGCTTCAGGGTTTTTTTTTCTTTATTTTTGTTCTTTCAATGCATCTGATCATCCAGGTCTGCTTTCAGGAGCAGATTCTGGATCTGGGTGAACTCCAGTGGGATGCAGAGCATGTTGGCCCCAGTTGTACACAGAGGCACAGCTGCTCTTTCTCGTCGGTTGAGGCATAGCTGTGAGGAAGTTCCTTTTGTCTTGACTACCAGATTTTTGGTGAGGTGTCAAAGATGTCCCTCAAAAATACATAGTTGATGTGCCTACTTCAGTTTATACAACTGTCATTTATTAATCTTTTATACTCTTTATGTAGAAGAGAAATTTTGTGGTGAAAATGCTCAGCGTATTCCTATGGGAAAGAGCCAATTGGTTCTGTGTTTTCCATAGAAATATAAATTCATCAGTATTTTAACTACTGTTACTCCTGATCATTTAAAATTCATCATCAGCTGCTTGAGAAAAAGATTGCAAGTTGTCATTTCAATGCACTCTACCTTTGAAGCCAGAAGAGGTTTTTAAAGGAGTCACTATATATTATACAACTGCAGCTGTGGAGCCAGTGAACTAATATAGTGCAAACAGCATCATGATGCAAACAGTAATGCAATAAGAGTAGTCTATTTAATGTATTTCTTATTGTGTTATACATTAATTATGTCCTATAAGTAGCAACAAAATCATGTTAGACTGAAAATTACTCCATATTGTACTGGGGAAGCTTTGTTTGCAGTTGGAAAGTTTCTAGTTTAGAGTAATTGTACTAATAGTATTCCAGAATATGATTAAAATATTTTATTAAATGCATACACATTTGATCCAGTGCCATCATCACCTACAATCCTGGTCCAAAAATAATGTCAATTCCTCAAAGCTTGTTGTGCGAGTATCTGAATTTATTAGGATTTTTTGAGGGCGTCACCTGGTAGTATCTTAGAACACTTCACACCACTAATGCCATTTACTTGCACCTGCTTACCTGTCCTTTTAGCCTTTTCAGGACAGAGAAATAGGTACTTCTCTGACTGCAAAGAACTGCTGGCATAGTCAGAGGAACATCACATGGTGCTCAGCTCAGGAGCTGGAAACCGTTCCTCTCCTGGACTAAGGCTGTAGCTGAGGCAGTACTTAGCCAGATGTGTAAATGCTTGGCAAAACTGAAATGCAAAGTAAGCCTCAGCATCTTGAACAATGCAGCTCCATTTGACATTTTAGACGTTTGGAAAATTGTGGGTTTTTTTTTCTCCCCCAAAGCCCTATACAAAGTTAACCTTAAAGCCAGGAGAGGGAGCAGACTGCCAGCTGCCCTCCTGTGCTCCAGCATCACGGAGAACCAGACGCACTGAAAGCCAGCGCAGAAATCCCAGTGCAGTGTCAGAGTTCAGATCTGAAACTCTTGGAGAGCCAAAGCAAATAATTTTGATTCAGGCACAAACAAAATCCTTTCAGTGACTGTTGTGAGAATCAAGCCCTCAGCTTCCAAAATTGTTTGGACCAAGCAACACATTTTGTTTCCAGTTCGTAACGTTTCTGTTAATTTATTTTTGATACATTTGGAGGAAATAGCACAACAATTGCTAACAGCTGCATGATCTAAGCATTGCACCTGAGAAGTGGAGGGGGTGAAAAAAGCTGTAACTTGTTTTGGACTTCTCTCTGTTTCCAAACTTCGGCTTTATTTTCAATGATGTTGCCTCAGCCTGCAGTTCTGCAGAGCACTGTGGTGGGGCCAGATCTGTGTTTTTCCATGGAAGTTCATATTTAGGTGAAAGCTGTATCTGGGTGTCTCTGCTTGCTGCTGCCCTCCTTTCCAAATGCCACAGAGCTCATCTCTGACCCAGCCAAAAACTAACCCTGCCAAAAGCTCTTTTTCTGCTGTATTGGTGGGTTAATCCAGCTGACCACCTGGGAGGGAGCAGGATCATGTCACCAAGGCAAGATAATGAAAGTCCCCCCTTCACATGGCAGCAAGGTCCCAGATTGGTTTACAAATCCATGCTCTTGTGCTGCCATAGATCACAGCAGGATCCATCTTACTTCCCCATCTCTTGTGCTGTGCAAAAAAACACCGGAGTACTAGCTTAATGTTCTCCTTTAAATGTTTTTCTTTTTAATTATTTTGTCAAGAAAGCAATAAAGCATCATCTTAAGGAGCCTCTATAAATTTGTGAGGCTAATAAAATCTCTGGATGATGGCACGGGTTCGGAGCCGTTAACATTAAATTTTAATGTATTGGGCCAGTCATTCTGAAATCATTTACTGTTCCTGAGCCTGTGCTGCTTGCAGTCGAGCACCAGAAAGCTCCCACATGGAGAGCTACTTGAAACCCATTGCATGCTTAATGCCTCACCTTTTCTTCTTTCTTTTTTTTAAACAATTAATTTGGGGCTACATTCACTTGTTTTATTGCCTCCATAAAGTTAATCCTGTGCTAAGGGCCCCCTTTATTTCAGTCGTTCGGTTAAAGGCCTTCTGCATCACACAATCAATTCCTGCCGCTCCCTGGAGTGGCTGAAGTTGCATCCAGGGCTAACACCAGGGCAGGCACTCCCCAGTCCCATCCGCACCCGTAGTGAGGTTTCTGCCCTTACAGTAGCCTTTGTGTGCTAAGGAGCAAGTTTTTGGGGGAGGAAGCCAGATCTGAACCCCAGGGTGGTGACATGCAGCTGAGTAGCTGGTGGTGGAGAGGGGAAGGCGAGGAGGCTTTGGTTTTTGCTTGGGGAACCCCATGTGCAAAGCTCCAGAGAGAGGTGGGCGCCTTCCTCTGCAGCGTTAGGCAGATAGGTGTGGTGCAGGTGCTTTGTTAGCATTTCCATTTTGCAGGCTGCAGGAATCTACTCGCCTGCTTAACATACTCAACATATGGCAAAACCCAGTTCTCAAACACAGATTTCCTGACCTTTCTGCCTGCATCTTTGTCATGGACTCATCTCCTGCATTTTGTCAGAAGGGGTTTTTACAAGGCACGGGCTGACACAGTTACACTTTCCTTAGCGGACAAAAAGACCAACCAGTGTGCGTGTCTTAGCAGATTCCTATTTTACAGAAGGCACCTTCTGGCCGTGTGGTATAGATGCTACAAGGAGCTGGGGTTTAATTACGGCCATAGGTTCTTGAAGCACAGGCAATGCTAATTACCTCAAATCATGTTCACATCGCCTATTCAGAAACTGCAGTAATAACATTACATAAATGTTTTCTCTCCTTGTTTTGTTTTTGTCTTTTATTTGTATGATTTCTAATGCAACTGACCTGGAAAGGACAAACTCTAGTTTGCAAACTCAAAAACTGAGTAGTTTAACACTTAGTTTCTGAATTCAGCGACGAGATGTAATGTTGTTTGGGTTTTGGCTTGCTTTTGCATGTGTTTTGGTTTCTTTCCACTCATTTCCTTTCCAAAGTAGAAACAGACAGCAAAGGGAGAAAGCACAAACCATAAAAGAAGAAACGAACTGGTAAGACTGAAACCTCATTGGCAGCCTCACAAGAAAGACCCATGCAAGTGCTGACTATAATTTTAACCTTAATCTCCATTTTCTGTTTCTCATCTCAGCAGTAGCTGCATCCAGTGACCAGAGCCAGATTCCTATAATTGTTGTGTCTGTAACAGTGGGAGTTATTCTGCTGGCTGTTGTTATCGGTTTCCTTCTCAGTGGAAGGTAAGAGAAGAAGCTGTGTATTTACACTTCTCCAACTTTTGTAATAACTTTTATCTGACCAGCTGATTAGCACGATTTAGGCGAGAGCAGCATGTGAACAGAGCTGTCAAGCAGTAGTGCTATAAAACAGCACGAGGGTGGGCTGATTGATCTGTTTGGACAGGCAGGAATCGCAAATGCCTGCTCACAGATGTAGTTCACTTCCCAATAATTTTCATCTCTGCGTAGACTGGCCCTGATCATTAGACTTGATTCTCATAGGAGTGTTTTCATATTCCTTTAGAAATAAGCAGAACATGTTGTTGTAGGTAAAGTATCCCAAATCCCATATGTTTGTGCTCAGACCTTGCAATGGGCTTTTCTAACAGAGAAAACTTGACTTCAGGAAAACATTTGTAAAGAAAAAGAGAAGAATCCTGGCCGAATGGCTAAACGCCCTAAGTTTGGTCAGGTCTGGATTTCATTTACCACGTATAGGACACTAATATTTTCCCCACACAGTAGTAAATTATGCGGAGAGCTCCCCCCACAGAGGGAAACACTCAGCTTTAAACCATCAGGCAATCTCATTGACTTCTCATGTGCTTAAACATAGGCAAGTGATAAAAGCCTGGGCTATACAATCTTTGACAACTGTAATGGGAGTTGATGGAACTTGTTGGTGAACAAGGAATTGTGGTATTGGGGGAAAATCTGGCTTATGTCAGGAGCAGTTTGTACTGCGTCACTAAGTCTGCTTAGCAGCCAGCACCCAAGGCAGGTTTTCATATACTACACATGTGTTCTTCGAAATCAATGCACTACCGGTCAGAACACAGGACATGTATTTTAAACAGTGCAGTGTCCTTCACGCAAGGCAGCCTGAGGTGCCATGCCGGCATAGTATCTATAGGTAATGCTGAATTTGTTTCACTGCACGGTAAACATTTATGCTTATAAAGGTACCTGTCAGCCTTGCTTTCTTAAGCCTGGGTCTAGCAAGGTGACTATAAATTACAAGACATTGTGTTAATAATAGTTACAAGATACTCACAGAGGAACTGCACGGGTACTGAACGTATCAGCTAAGGGTCTTATTTCACAGAGGAATTAGAAGTGTTTGTCTGTGAACACAGCGTGGTGAAATCCAGCCACGCTGAGCAACTCTGTCCCAAGCTTAAGGCATCCATAGAAGGACACAGTTATTTCCTGTCCTAACAGGTAAGTGGCTGCCAGATTTCTCTCCAGTCAAGGTCAGAGACTGACACTTCCAAGTCAGCCATTCAAGCTCCTGTCATCTACTTTGAGAGACTTGTTTGGCTTAAAAATAGGAAAGTAAATGCTCCAGTCTGCATGAGACACATGCAGAGGCACAGGGTGGGTTGTGAATACCTACACGAGTGGCTCCAGGAAAGCTGTAGGCAAAAAGACATGGCTCCAAACTCCAAACATGGCTGGAGTTCAAGTCCCTCCTTAAAGGCTAGAGGGTTTGGGTCAAATCCCTGCTCCATGGGGTGTGGGCCTTGGCCTCCAGCAGCCTTAGTGCATGCTTGTATCAGCACAGACGGGAGGGAGCACGTGTGACCGCAGAAACGCTGCGGATGTAGCCTGGCACATCTGCAAGTAGGAGCCTGTGGGCGTGAATCGCAGGTGGAGAGACATACATCACTCTGTAGCTGTAAGAAATCTATCCTGTGGCAGCCAGTGGCCGTAGCTCTTCCCACAAGCATTGGACGCCTTCAGGATCCCTTTGGTGAGGACGCGCCCTTGCATGTGACCTTTTTGTTCCTACCCTGATCAGGTCTGAGCAAGCAGTAGCACAGCTGGAGCCATTTGTCAGCAATTCTAGTTAGTTATGACCTTCTGTCCTTTGCCCTCATGGGCTTTCCAGGATGTGCTTCCTCTTGGCTCTTTACCCCTTGCCATGTTTGTAAAAGCCCTTTTCTGCTTTGGCTGGAGTTTTATCCCCTCCTATTCTGCTGCCTTAATCCCCCTACCTTGTACTCTTGCCTCCCTCCATGAAGCCCCAGGAGCTTCTCCATTGTGCCATGCTGGCTATAGAAGGGGCAGGCACAGGCACTGGAGGTGCTTGCTAGTTTACGTTCACTCTCTCTGCCACCTGGATGGAGAACCAGCCAAAGCAGGCTCATGGTAGGTCTGTCTTGGAACGAGCCTAGTGAAGAAGTGGTTAAGGAAGATAATCCTTCCTTTGGAGCCAGCTGCCTTTCCTTCCCACTTTAAAATGGTCCTCAGCATGAAACTGCTGTTGCAGACCTACAAGCACTAAGTCTCCATTGGTTGTACTGTCTCCAGGGAACAAATAGGAGCTGAGCTATTAGTCCATTTTCACCTTTCAGCTCTTCTCCTAGGCTGGGAGGAACCCAGTCCCTCTGCTGGAGGTGGTGGAGGAGCCTCCAGTGCCAAGGTTTGGTCTGTTGTTAGAGAATTAGCTTCGGCGCTGCAGGACTTCTTGGCCACTTTGAGTTCCCGTGAATTTTAATGCCCATCTACTGTGCTGAGTGACTCTTTAGAACAGAAAATAAACCCCAGAAACCCAGAAAGCTGACAGCCAATTTGAAATTAAACAAAGCAAAACAAAAAAATTGCTCCTGTTTGGAAGAAGCAGAAATGCCAGTGAAATGTGTCAGTCATGCTGCTTTGCCTTGAATACGATTTCAAGACAATTCATGGAGTGACTCTCATGCTGTGACATTGCAGGGATGATAAATGCATTCCAAGTCACAGGATAATCCCTTTCTGAAGCTGTTAACCTGTTTCTGTTTCTGGAAGACTTTCCTCTATCTTTAGAGAGGTTATGTCTTGCAGTGCTTAGTACCAGGGAGTTAAATTTCCTTTTCTATTTCTTTCTTGTAATTACTTGTAGAAAAACAGACATTTTGAATGCCAGGATTTGCTCCAGCTGGAATCACCACTGCTTTCCATGCTGACCAAGCTGTGCAAAGTCCAAGCACTCTGTCCTCTCTGCATAATGCAGGAGGGCAGGTACTGTCCAGCAGCAAAGGTACAACTGCTGCAAATGGGCACCTCATCTCTGTCTCAATGCTGTTCCCAGGCTCCCTGGGAGTCCTTGGGCACCTCAGAATTAGGATATTGCGCCCTAGGGTGCCATATTGTATCTCTTTGTGCCTGCCCTCCCAAGTGCTGGGCATAAGCAAGGATGACAGGAGGCTGAGAGCACTGGGGAAACTGGCAAAAAAACGCAAGAGTTGGCAGTTCAGATAGCAATTTCCCAGCGGAGCCCTTGGGATCTTGCTGGTTCTGCGGGCTTTTTATTTTCTGCTGGGTCTCTGGAGGCAGAAGTTTCCACACCTCTTCCTTTTTTGCTTTCAAGTATCTCTGCAGCTTCTCGCTTCTTTTGAACAAATGTAAATAACAGCTTGGCATTTCCCGTTGGCTGCTGGCCCTAAACCAAAGGTCAGCTGAACGTTAGTCACAGTGGCATTTCCACAAGCCAGCGTCCATCTGTGGAAATGTGCTTTGTTTCTGAAGCTGGAGGTTCCTGGGAATTTGAAACTGAATGCGCTTTGCCCTAAACAATTAAGCTGCATTTCAGAGCTGATGTACTTGCAGATGCTCAAGAAAATGCTTCCTGTAAATAATGCGTCCTCTGACCAAGGTCATAAATACCACTAAGCAAAATAGCTGAGAACTGTTGAAGTCCCCTGCTCTGTGCACCAAGGGCGTATTAATTATATAACAATCAGGATTACAAATCAAAGCGATTCACTAAATCAGACTGTACTTGTCTGAGCAAAAAAGAAAAGTGGATTGAAAATCTATTATTAAACCAGGTACAAGCATTGAGTTAAAGAGCATAGAGTTATAATCTTTGTTTTCTTAGGACTGTGTTATTCTCAAAAGCACGATACATTTTACAGGTACAGGAAAGCTAAATTTTGCTCTCCTAGCAATGCTTGAGTCATTTGCGACTTGCATCGTTGTTCCTGATCTAAAATCATCAGACTTTTGTTTCAAAGTGTCAGAGAATGCCAGGAACAAAGATGTGTGTGCTACATCTTGCAAGGGGAGTAAGGTGCTGCATCCGTTGTTGTGGTATCAACCCTTAATTCCTGCAAACCCAGGCAGGAGGCGAGGTACAGCCCAGCCAAAGCAGCTGGCCATCAGCCTGGGAAGGAGACCCACAGCTCCAGAGCAGTTTTCCCTGTGTTGTCCCTCAAGCACTGATGTCAAAACTTAAGGCATCTTGGGGTGAGTCTTAAGAGACTGCTGTTCCCTGCTGTTCTCCGGGCATTAGAGCTTTGTAGCATTAAACAAAGGAATGTTTTTACAGAGTGAAATGGGAATGCTATTAGGTCAATGCTGAGCATGTTTGCAAAAGCTACTCAGAATAACTGAGGTGTACTGTGCATCTGCATTTATAGCCCGCTACCCATTATGGATAACTTCTCAATCTACAGTGATCTTCCAAAAACCAGACGGAGCTTTTTATAGAACTTAAGAAAAATACATTTGAAGCGGCAAAAACTGCCCCTCACACTGTGCTGCGCATACATAGAAAGTCTCTTCTGGCAAGAAACTAGCCTTGGAAAGACAAAGCAAAGACAAATCTTCCCACCTGGGTATTGGCAATTAGAAGCTTCTGCACCGGAGTATCCATCCTTGACCTTAGCTGATTTAGACTTTTAAATATCAGCCCCTGTGGTGGCAGAGGGCTAGTTGCTGGGCACAAATATGTGCATCTTGTTAAAAAGCGATTTTGAGGGAACAGAGAGGTTGAGAGGATTGTTGTGTATATCCTAGGTCCCAAGCCAGCGTGTGCAGCCTTCTGTGATGTGGAAGGTCAAAATGGATGAATTTTTCCACAACCCCTCCACCATCTTTTTCCAAGATGTGTCAGGACTTAAAATAATTCACTTCTTCAGTATTTCCGTAGGAAATGGGAGACAGGTCATACATAACATTTTTCATAGAGATAATTTTTCCAGCATGAGTCACAACTTTGTTAGTTGTGACTTTTTAAAGGATTTTTATCTCTGCATTCCTGCCTGTTCTTCCTTCTTCCTACAGGACATTGTCTCCTGTGATTTGTAGCCATTTTATTGATAGTGCCTGTTGCCAAATATCCCCTGTGATTCACCTTCCAACAGGAAGGATTTTGCTGGAGAAGCTATTGCTCTGCCAGTTCAAGATTCCCATCCACCAAGAGCAGGCAGGGGCTGGTGCTGCCGCCATTTGGGTCAGTGTTTTTACTATCCCCATCACATTCACAGCCTCTTTGCTCTTTAGCTGTACCTTTTGCAAGAGAGCAGTGTTAGCAGCATTGTTCTACAGGATGCCAGTCCAAAAAAGAAGCGCTCTGGTCCCTTCCTCCTTCTCCACAGGGTGATGCCTTCCCAGGGCTGGTGTGGAAATCTGCTGCCCATAGTCCCTACATCGAATGTCTTGCCTCCAGGCTACCTAGATCAGCTTGGCTACTTTGCCTGCTTCAACCCCTTATTTCATTTTTCTTCTGGCCTTAGTATTTCTGTGCACATAGTAAGCCAGTCTGAGTTGCTGCAGTTCAGAGGAGGGCTTGGGGACACAGGCTAATCTGCTTTCAGATAACTTTGGCTTGGACAGGAGGTAAAATTTCACCAAGCCTGTAATTAAGCCTCAGAATTTATCAATTATTCCAGTAGCAGCCAAGGGAATGGATAGAAGAACTATCACAAACAGATCACTGGCTGGCATAAGCTTTGTCTGATCAGGGGAATGTGGGAGAGTACAGCAGTTGGTGACAAAAGCTCCTCATGTTCATTCAGATGGTGCATTTGGTGGCATCGTGGAAGTCCTTTGTCCACTTGGACAAGAGAACTGGGGTGCCTTTCAAGCTGAAAACCTCTGTAGTAGCAGCTCCAGGCTGCTGCTGAGCACTGCTGAAAGCCCCATGCATGCCTAGTATTTTCAAATGGAGTTTTACAGTGACTGCTCTTTTCTGTGGAGTGGGTAGAGGATGGAGAAGAAAAATCAGACTGTTGTCTCTCCGCACTTGAGACTGTGTGAATATTTCACCCTGCTTCGAACACTAGAAATTGGAAGCATGACCTCTCCTGGAGACACACCAAGTTGTGGCACTTGACCTCTTATCTGGAAAAAAGGTTATCCATACTTCCTCATGGCTTAGGAGTGTAACGCAAGGGATGTTTCCAAGTGCACTTCCTTTCTCTGGAAGAGTTGCTCTTCTTTCCCATAGTGATTGCATATATATCATTTGTCTGCGCTTCTGCATTCTCAGTTGTTGTCTAACACTAGAGACATGCTTTAACATGTGAACTAGACATAGCTCAACAGGGGAGAGGAGGTGGCTCCTTAAACATTATACAGATCTGGGCTAAGTGCAAATATATTCCCAGCAGCTGGCAGTCTGTAATACTGCTCCTGTGGTGTCTAAGTAAGCACGTTGCGTCTGGAGGTGGTTGGTGCAGTGCTGGCTTTCTGACCTGGAGATGCAGGGAGCACTCATGGGCATCGCTCAAGTCTGCATGAAGGATTAGAAAAACCTTCCCAGAAACCCTCAAGTATTGCAGTCTCTAATCACAATCCTCTAAAGAATGTCCCATTAGAGCAGCTTATTAAAAGCAATGGATGAGGCTTTCATTTATCATGACTCCAAGTCTTCAACTTAAAACTCTTAAAAGCCACAGCTACATACAGCAGAGTCTCGCTGGGATGCATCTGGCTACTAGAAATTTAGTTTAATTCCAAATGCTGTCTGGGTCATCTGCACATCTGTGGTAAATTAATTACATTGATTGAAGGCACAGTTGTTGGGGCCGATCTTACATATTTCATTAACAAAGCATATAGTTCAGGGTTTGAAACGGTGCCAGGGGTGTTCAGTACTCCAAGCACAGGTTTATTAAAGTTTGTTCTCTGGACAGTTGGGTTTGCAAACCATGTGGGCATTGCTGGGGTCACCTTTGCTAGGACTGGAGGACTGTGAGCTTTGCCTGTCCAAGATCACTGAAAACAGTAGCTGGGTCGAGCCAAGAAGCTGGGCTGCGCTGGCAGGCCCAGCTCTCCCCACGGAGGTCTGGGAGGCCGCGCTGCAGGCCCAGGCTTCCCAGCCTGGTCTCTGACCATCTGCAGCTGTTTCCCTGGAAGCAGAACTACAAGCAGAAGTCACACCTTCCTTCCAAGCCAGCTTTTGGAGATGCTGTCACCTCAGCGCCTCGTTCTTTCACAGCAAAGGGGATTTGACTCTGCAGGTGTCCTCTCAGTAACGTCCATCGTTGTGCCGAAGCATCATCTGTTAAGCTTCAGTGGATCCGAGGGAGAGCCCCCACGAGCTCTCCTCTTGGTTTGCTAGTTGGTTCAATAAGGCTGGAGGAGATGGTGCAGGTAGTTTTGAGGTCCTCAGCTCAACTCTGATTGCTCTCCAGTACAGGTCAGCTTCCTGGTTAGAGGTGTTAAAACCTTGGAGAAATCCAGGCATATTTCACTGCATGGTGATCTCTTACCTGCCACAGCATTTCGTCTTGTCTGGAAGACATTTACTTTCAAACCTTAAGTTTCTAAATCAAAAAACCCTGCTTGGAGCAAGGAGACCAGGAAAATCTGCTCCTCCTGGAAGTGGTTGGCAGCACCCAAATAGGGTGACCATTGGGGCGCAGTGCATGGTGGGTTTGCTGGAGTCCAGTTCTGTTGCCCTCCAAATTTTCATATTCTGAACTTTATCTTTGCCAAATCAAGATGTCCTTAGAACATGAATACTTCTTGCTAACTGGTCAGGTTTAAATACTCCATTTACTTACCTCCCCAAGTGCTTCTGGGACTGGAAAGTGAATTTTGTTGTTCACTGAACCAATTTAGTTTGTTTCTAATAGCTTTAGATTTTCCCTCATGTTACACTTTTGAGTATTTTGACCCAAAGTGACACAGCTCAGCGTTGTGTGACTGGCGTGCAGGAGTAAAGCTGTATCAAGGCTTATTTCCCTTGCACTTGAGCATTTTTTCCACCTATAAAGGGAGTGGGATGTGAAGTACTCCGCGCTCAGTGCTGGGAGCAGGTTTTGTTTCAGAGCATCTGAGTTTCTGATGAGGTGCTGGGAGTAGTTTTCTTTTGTTCCTGAAACTAGTCAGCTCTTTTAACTGTGAGGAAGTCATCGCTTTCAGGTTAATTGAATTGTTGTTTCAAAAACCTTAAATTTCATGCTGAGCAGTGTGGGGAGGTCCGATGACAGCAACTGTTAGAAAATGCCTGAGGGGTAAAGGGGCTCCTTGCTAAAATGTGAGCTAACTGGGGAGTGGTTACAGTCAGCCACAGCCACAGTGATCTTCTAGAGACTTGCCAGTTCCCTGCACTCAAATCTCGTGAGGTTGAGCCCAGAAAACCGCAAGATTGGCACAAAATAAATTAAGCATTGGTTCCTTTTGGGCGCTTTTGGGTCTGGGATATCCAGGGTTAAATTGGGTCAATTGAGGGGTGTAGTGGAAGCTGAACATCTTCCCTATTAATGACTCCACAAGCTGGGGCATTATGAAAATAGCAAATATTGTCAATTATAGTAAAAATAAATAAATAAAATAAAAATGAATTGACAATGCTGCTTGTAAAATGCTTGCAAGTTGTTTTGCTGATGTGAAGGAAGCTTAGAGAGACATTCTTCACCAATTCTAATTTAAGTAAGCACATAATCCAGTGTATAATTCTGTAAATCATTGCATGCCTGAAGTTACTTTGCATCACAGTTTAAGGTGGTGCAGTTGCAGAATGTTAATTTTGTCTAAATAGGCCATTTTAATGTGTTTAGGCATTGTAGGGTGTACTTCAAAAATCTGAATGGCACAATTTTTATTTTTCCAAGAAGAACATGTGATGATTTTAGGAGAAATAATAAGAGATCTTCGGCTGGCTTTAGCTGGAGTATCTGTCTACCCTGTTGGGCCTGTGCTTGTATGTGCTATTGAAGATCTTCCTGTTGTTTCTTCTGCCCAATGTTGTTTTTCCGGATATGTTACCTTAGTAGTCTCACTAACAGAAAATTGTCCATGCGAGTCCTATGACTAAAGGCTAAAGGGCAGTTACTGAGGTACATGCTGATGCCAGGTGAAGACATGCTGTGATTAGACTAATGGCTCAGCAGCCTTCGAAAGTGAGATGTGAGCACACGCGGTGCCTTTCAGCTCACCACATTTTGAGTTTATTTAGACTGAATGCTCTCACACAACTTGTAAGGCTCTGCTCCCGCAGGTGCGTAATGCGCATGCAGAGCTTCACGGATACAAGGACTGAGTGAGTACATGTGTAAGGATCTGCAAAAGCAGGGCTTGCAGTCATCCAGTGCTTTTGCTAGACGTGGTAGTAAGAGTGCTGCTCGCACACTTGTGGAAAAAGTCACTTTGCCTGCTCCAAGGCAGGCGCTTAAGTTTAAGCACATGGGTGGCCCCACTGACCCTAATGGTGGTACTTAGGTACAGGAAACGCATGGTTGATTGCTTTGCAGGACCAAGATGTTCTTGATCTTTCCAAGGCATTTTTCCCAACAGTAACCATGCTATGAAATCCTTGCAGCCCAGGGTGTTAAGAGCCACATAATAATTGAAATAAAAGGGAACAAGTGCATATAAAAATGTTGGGAATGTATTTGCGCATTGCCAGGGCAGTGGGATTATTCCTTATCCTGGGCCTTTTTGTTTGCTTTTCAGTTGCTGCGATCATGGCTGTGGGTGGGCTTCTTCTCTGCGTGCTGTTGCCTATCCGAGCCTAATATGGTCAGTGTTCTCCCCTGCGCTGGCTCCTGTTTCGTGTCCCACCTCCATGTTTCTGTGCACAGTCTGCCTCTCCCTTCCTTTCTTGTATTGCCCTGGAAATTGCTTTCTCATCTGCCCTCTGCATCCAGCTTGTCTATCTCAACTGGAAATAGCATGACCCGAGGCAGTGTTCCTCCAGTAAGAGCAGGGTTCCCAGAGGAAATATCTGGTACGTTACGCCACGGTCGATCCAGACAACACACCGGAGATGCTGTGTGTCACAACAAAGCTTAACATCATCAGAGCTGGACACTTCATCAGATCCTGTCGCCAAAAGCGGGGTATTAGCCCCCTAAATGAGGTGGAGGGCAGGCGGTTGTGTACAGGTGGTGGCATTTAATGGCATGTGACGTGCATGTCAGTGGAACGAGCTGTATACCTTTGGTCCGATGACATGGTGCAGTTTGCAGCGATATGTCCTGGCAGCGCTGGGCATATCTGTGCGAGTGTTGGGAGCTGGGTGTCTGTGCTGCATGCTGCCATGCTCTGCCACCACCTCTTGCCAGATGGCCTCACCAGTTTCTGCTCTTTTATGCTCTCCCCTCTTCCAGCTACAAAGATGGACTATTTCTGTGTCCTGTAGTGGAGTGTTTTGGTGTATTTTTAAATTGGTTTTCGTGACTTCTGAGTCATCATTAACAAGCTAGGCTGCTCAGCTTGAAATGTTTGACTGCAAAATGCAGTTCTGGTTTGTGTTTCTGCAAGACACCTCCCCATGTTTCTGTTTTCTGTTGTGCCTGTACCATGAGCACACAGGCAGTCCCTTTCTGGCGTTTGTGCTTCAGATTTCCTCAGCTAGGACCGCAAGAAGAGAGTGGCAGCAATCGAAAATACTGGATGCGCCTGCTCAGAGGAGCAGAGCATACACAGAACAGGGGGGAACTGAATGGTTATGAAGAGAGAGATGCACAGGGAAAACTTGGCTGAACTGGAAAACGCCTTCCACAAGTTTCCTCCTAATCTGCAGAGAGAATAACGTGGCAACAAGCTGCTGTTTTGGGAGGGGAAATGGGAAAAGTGACTTCAAGGCGCGGACGCCATCAGCTGTGCTATAGGAAAGCCTGACGACCTCTTTAAAGAGATTTATGGAGAGCACTTCAGAGGGAGCTTCCTGCAAGAGGGGGAAATGGTACCTTGTTTAAATTATTTTTAATTGTTTTTGTGGTGATTTTGGAAAGCAGGGAGTTGTTCAGAGCAAAGACAGGGAAAGACTAAAGGCTAAAAATACCACCGCTGGAATTTTGAACTTCCTTTGTAAGGCGTCCAAGTTAGTTGGAGGTCAGCTGCAGGACTGCACAGTGGAGGGGGGCAACAGTGGCTGGGAAAGCAGCTGAGAAGCCCATGAGTATGCAGCCCTTGGGAAGGGAGCCTGCCCTGGTTCCTCTCGGGCCAGTCATCTGGAGTGTCTTTGACCTGAGCTGAAGGTCGTAGCTCGTCATCTGTCAATCTTTTACTGCTCTTTCAATCCTGTTCTCCAAATCATAGGTCTTTGAGAGTAGGTAGAGGAGGAGTTGAATGAGTCACGTTCACAGCTGCATGGCTTGGTGCATATTACTCATGGTGAAAACTTGGTCCAGTGTAATGGAAGTAACTCATTGCAGATGTCTGATCAAAAAAGCTGGAGGAAAGTGGATAGAAAGACGAGAGAGAACTTCCAGTATGAAAGCTCTTAATTTTAAAGCAGTCCCTTGAGTATTCACTGGTTTGTGATACTAAATATATTCTAGGTTCGTAAGCAATGAAGATGAATGCTGAGCATGGACCAGCATCGCTGTAGGAAGGCTTTTTGCCTGTGGCTCGTAGCGTCAGCATCATTTATCCAGGATAAAGCTATTTGCTCTACAAGCTATTGTCTCCATACACAAGCAGAGGAGACAGGATCTTGGCCAGGTGGACAGAGCCTTGTTTGTTTGTTCCTCTCTGTGGAACATCGTCCTGCCCTGAAACACGTATACAGCCTTATTGCTTTAACATCTTGGAATAAATAGCCTGAACTGAGTGCTAAGCCCTTGTAAACAGCAACCCTGTGGTCCTTGCAAAACTCTTGCAAAATGACAGTTGGAGGTGGGCTGGGTGCCTCCTTCCAAGTTTATTTATAGTAAAAGAAGTGCTTCTGAGTGGAGCTCTGGCCCCTGAAAAGAAGTGGGGGGTTGTCTCTGTTGCAGAGAAGTGCACCAGGTTCATTTGTCTCATCCTTAAGAAATAAAATACATGTGTAAATCTCTGCAGGGCTGGGACAGGAGATTGCTGCTGCTTCAGGGCACAAACTGTTTTACGGTACTGGCTGCGCCTAGCAAAAGCTGAGGTCCTTTTCCTCACTGGGGACTTCTAAATGTTATCCTCGTGTTTCAATAATGCTTTGGCCGTGTGCTGAAATGCTTTGGCATTTTGCTATTTAAAAAAAAAAAAAAAAAAAAAAGAAAAGAAAAAAAGTTCATAAAGGCTCTGCCACATCACCACCTAGGGCCTGGATGTCCAAGATCCATTTGCTTTTAGAGACAGTCCCCTGGCTGTGTCTTTCATGGGTTGTGACCAGAGTGGTAGCCCCAGCTAGGGGTGTGAGAACTCCTTCCCTTTGGCATTTTGTGGCTTCTGGGGGTGGCCCAGGCAGTTGAGGGGCCATGCACCACTCAGCTGGGACACTGTGAAGCACTGGGACAGACGCAGGTATCTCCATCGGTCCAGGGAGAGCAAGCATCCTCCTGCCTCATGTCTTGACGCTGGAAGGATTTTTCTCCATGAGTTGGCTTCTGCCGTGCAAGGCAGTGGGCAGTGGTTTTCCAGCTGGGTTCTTCATCTTTCTACCTGTCCGTTTTATATTTTATAAACCTATATAGGGATCATTTTACAACTTCGCTTTTATAATCTGCTCCATAAATGTTTTATGAGCTGCCTGCCAATCTGCAAGTCGTTTTTAAATAAGATATGATGCTTTAAGAATATTTAAAGTCTCACTTCTTTCCTCTGATAGTCTTATTGCAAAACACAGAGCTGTGCAAGGAAGACATCTGCTTTCTAGATACAGAAACTGGGACAAATCCACAACAGGAGTAAATGAGTTGAGATCCAGGTGTGCTGCTCAGTTCCATTAATTCTTCGGCTGAGTGTCTCCAGCTCAGTGGGAGACAGTGTCAGGATCTTTGTGCTTTCTCTGTATGCAATGCAGAGGTGATGGAGGAAATCTGTTTTGTACAATGACAACAAATTGGAGAATGAATCTTCATCAGGAGACTTTGGACTTGCAGCATTTCCAATAAGTATTAAGAGCAAATGAGCATGCAGAAATGGATTATTTTCACAAACAAATGGGAGCTTTTTCTATCAAAAAAACCATAGTGCAAAACCAGACTGTTTAGGTAATTTTGTCTGCTAGTTAGATTCACATGTTGAATCAGGACTCTTAACGTGAAATAGCAGGGTTTTGTGGGATTTAGTTAGGGAAGAAAGGTGAAAAACTTTTCTCTTGTGTGGTATCTTAACCAACTGAAGGTCCAGAATGGAAGAAGAGAGGTTTAGCCCCAGTCAGCACGTGCATGGTCTGGTTCTCTGGGTGGTTTAAAATGAGTGTGTAAAGGACGTGAATGACTCAATGGGCAGGTCTTGCAGGAAGCTCTGTTAGTAATGCCCAACTGTTTCTTGGGAGCTGCAATTTCACTTTGGTGCATCTTGCTGAGGGTTGTTTTAGTGATCCTCTGGAGGTCCCAGAGCGGGATTTTGTGTGCTAACGTGACGTGTTTGCATCACACAGCTCTAGAGAGGGCACAGCAGAAGCCAGCTTCTTTGCATTGAGTGTGTCCCTGTGCGGTAGAACACCAACCATTCTGCGTTAAGGTGTGTTTAGACTGCTGTGTGTCAGTGACTGCATGTTTCCATCTCTCTCTCCTCCTCCTTGATGAGGGAGATGCAGTTAGTAAAAAGGGTAGAGGTAGAAAAGTGTATTTACAGATGAAGTACTCGAAAACTGAGGAAGAGATATGGGCGTTTGCTTTGAAAGGTGAACAAAATAAATTTTTGTGTGCTTTAGGTAGAACAAGGATGAATTGAAACATCTGTGTGTTTTGTAGAGGGAAACAGGTTTTGAATATACACCTTCGCATGCGCACCCCAGCGCAGAAAATTACTTCTGCAGGAAACTGGCTTAATTACTGGCAACATGCAGAATTAAAACTTGGGGTTTCCAGAAGTGGGAATCGATGCTAAGGCTCGTATCTTTAGTTTTTACACTGCCAAGGGGAGGCCGTACGATGAATGAGGATAAGAATCCATTTTCACCCAGGGATCATAAACACCAAAATACCCTGTAAAATGACTCTTGCTGGGAGGGTGTCAGCATTCACCCACTGCTTAGTTTTGGAGTTAGGCAGGACCCCAGCTTGGGAAATGCACCACTGCTGCTAGAGCAAGGAGAGGAGCACCGCAGTGGGGACAGCCAGGCCGTGTCTCCGGGCTGTTCTTTGCCACTGTCGTCGGTTTTGCATTCGGAGAGCGATGGTCTCTGCTTGGCTGTCATTCTGTCGCTGCTGCTGAAGTTGCACCCTGCATGGATAGCCTGGCTGCTTATTGAGTGCAACGCATTTATGGGCCCTGTCATCTTTCTGCCTGTGCCCCTGCATTGCTTGTCAGCCCCCTCCTTACTTCTGCACCTTGTATTGCTCCATTCCCCTCTGCCTGCACAACCTCTACAGTCTGTTTTCCCCTCTCACCTTGGCACATCTCCCCTTCTGCAGAGGTAAGCTCACATGCCTGCTGCCCTCCCAGCCATAACCCTGAGGCTCGTATTGCTTTGCCCTCCTCGACCCTCGGGGGCCCGCTCCTGCCAGGCCTGGCTCAGTGGCCCTGCCTGTGTCCTCTTGTCAGACTTTTGGTTTTAATCGTTTCACAGATCTGGTGCCAAAATCCTTTAGCCGAAAAGCTGCCTGGACCCTTGCAACTAGGCAGACAGCAGTTCACAGTAATAGGACTTCACGCTGAGGGCATGCTTCGTGCAGATGCCTATTACTGCCTCTTCCTAATTGCAGTTTTGTTTCTGCTAATCATATGCTCTTCCTTGCTGTGAGTTATGCTGGAGTGTGTGCATACTCTGTCCCCAAATCCTGGGCAGTGGAAGACTCACAAGTTTCTCAGCTCCAGGTGGCGACCTGAGGCTCTCTGTCGGAGGTGTGACAGCTGGCAGTCCAGCTGCGCGCTGTCTGGCTTGCGGGCCTTACTTGCGGGTTTTTCACTCTCCAGGCAATGTCCCCATGTCTCATGTCCTTGTGGTTTGCTTTAAGGATGTTTCAATTCCTGTAGCCAGTTACCATACCGGGTCCTTGAAAAGACTGGCAGGTATATGTGCATCCTGCATACCTCATTCCATATTTTAATACGCGCACGTGTGGGTGTGTGCGTGCACACAGCGGCTGTCCTTGCCTGTGCAGTTACCCTGTGGCTTCCTAAGTGGTTATCGACATGAAGCAAGTCTCAGAAATGCCACCATGGCAGCCACTCAGTGCTGGTGTGATGACATCTCCTGGAGATGTCAAGAGAAGGGCTGAGGGCTGAATCAGGGCAGAGCAGCCACAGACTAACAGGACTCCCTGGGGGAGACGTGACTCCTATATGGCCATGTTTGCAACTCCATTGTGGGATTCTGTGGCATCCTTGCACTGCCTGGTGCTAATGTGGGAGTAAGATGGGTCAGGCGGTGACTGCGTGCCTTCCATCTTGCTGCTGGTCAGAGGGGATTGCATGAAGGCTAGCTCTGCTGGATAAGGCAGGAGGTGTGCAGGAAACCCAGTCAGAGCCAGGAGTGCATAGGAGACCCTGGAAGGCAGTGAGCCAACAGGTGGTCATTTCTTTGAACCCCATCGCTTTGCATGTCTGTAAGATGTTAGTGTTCACACAAGACAGTTTTCTCAAGTATCAAAATCTACAGTTCTGTGCAAATGCAGTGGGTAAAGAAACTGTGCAATACATACAAGATGGTACCTGCAAAAGCTGGGGTTTGGGCTCTGCAGGCTAGGTGATCCCACTTCTGCAACTCTACTGTTTCATCCCATTCCCCTTCCATTGTCCTTTCTGTTCTTGCTTTTTTCTTCAAAATAATAGCTAAATTAAATGTGTGGTAGAGTGAAGTTTTCAGAAGCATCTGTGGGATTTAGAAGCACAAGTCCAATTGAAAATCAGTGGGCCTTGGGCCCTGAATCCCGTTAGGGAAATTGCAAATAGTTTGATGAGCTAAAACTGGGACAGCAGCAGTACGGCCGCTTGAGAGGTTAGATTTGTCGCTGCTCTGGGTTTTTGTGCTTTGTGCAACTGAAGTAATGAGGGGGGCTCTGCAATACCAGAGACAAAAGCGCTCTTCTTTTGTTTTTTTTCCAGGCGATGTGGCTATAGCAAGGCTAAACAAGATCCAGAAGAAGAAAAGATGCATTTTCATAATGGCCACAGTGAGTAAAGATTGAACGTATATATATGTGGTTTTGGCTCTGTCTGGTAATGAGAAATATAAGTGAGAGATTTTTTTTCAGAAACCAATTTACTGGTAATTCACAAAAGAATCCAGTAGATTTTGTTATTCAGTAAGCCCCCGTCTGCCCTTGCTCCAAGCCCCACAGAGAACTGAGTGCAGGCATGAGTGTTTGAACAGTGTCCTTACACATGCCCAGTTATTCATGCCTGCAATTTTTATTCCAGGATGGAGCAAACCGAATGCTCTGTTTGTGGTGGATCTGGCTAGCGAGCCATTTTGTTTTGTTTCACGGTGCTGGGGTGTGCAGTGTGACTTGAGATGCTTTTAATTTTGCCTGGCTGGCATGTGACAGCTCTCATTCTGTGCTCTGGATGTGTCTGTCCAGAATACCTGTTGTAAATGTTTGCTCCACCCCAGCCAGCCATGAAGACCAAGCCCACAGCTACTCTTTGCCTCTGCAGGGCATGAGGAATTAGTGCTCACTTCTTGCTCTTAGGAGGCTTTCAGAAATGCCGTGTTAATGACTGTAAGCTGGTCTGAACGTACAGACCTCTGTGGTGATGCTGAACAGTACATATCACAGTTACTGTCAGCCCTTTGGTACATCTAAAGCCAGCCGTTGAAAAGCCTTCCTTAATAAAGTGTTGTGGGATCTGTGGATGTGTAACCGTAAAGTGCCTTTTGGGGTGGAAAAGGCAAACATATCTTGAGCAAAAGTCAGATTTCCATTAGTGCTGTGTAATGAAGGCAGCAGGAAGCGAATCAATTAAGAGCCACAGTGTAATGTGGCTGTCTTATTAGACTGATGAGCAGTTCTTCATGTGAGTAGCCTTAATGATTGTCAAAACAAACTTATAATACAGATAATGAAAATACTTTTTTTCTCTCAAGTCCTGGAGAGAAAGCCTGATATTGATTACATTTATACTGGTACAACCCACAGGCTTTGTACTGCAAATACTCTGTTCATTTAAATCTCAGTAACTCCATCTGAAATAACGTGGCTGATTGATTAGCTAATATGTGACTGGTAGGGCATAATTTATTGCAGCTCTCCATCAAGCGCCATCCATCTGACTTGCTTTGCAAGTTGTTCCTCAGCATTCTGCATTTTGTGCTCTTCTTCTGGCGTCCCCTTTCTGCAGGAGGGCTGGTTGCTTGGGCTGTAGCCGGCTGACAGGGTTCGTTCCAGCGCTGTCAAACACCTCAAAGCCTTTATAAACCTTTGCAGTGGGGAGAATTACAGATGAGGCACTGCAGTGTGCAGACAGAGCTGCCTGCCCAAGGTCACCCAGGCACTCTCTAAAAATTCCCTGGCCTGAAGCGAGGTCATCCGACCGCACTGGTTTGCACTGGGCCCTGGACCAGCCCAAGAGGATTTTTTAGCTGAGCACTGTGATGGGTTTTCCTAAATATGATGAAGACACATGCGTGTCACGTATAAACTAAATGCCATTTTCCGAGAGTGCTCGCCTGCACAGTGTTCCAAAGCACAGAGCATTCAAAAAGCATTATCTGTTCATTTTTTGCGGTAGAAATAGATTTCCCTGCTGCCGTATTTTCCCCCAAAGCAAAGGGCAAGGGACAGGTATGGGTATTACCCTTGTCTGTCACGCCACATGCCGTTAACGCTGTAATTTGTGTTCACAGTTAAACTGCCTGGAGTAAGAACCTACATTGACCCCCACACCTATGAGGACCCTAATCAAGCTGTCCACGAGTTTGCCAAGGAAATAGAAGCCTCGTGCATAACCATTGAAAGAGTTATTGGAGCTGGTATGGAAATGTGTTTCGTGACCCCTAGCAGCGTGGAGGGCTGACTTTTATAGCATTAGAAACCAGAGAAGGGCTGTGAAATATTTGTGCTGTTAGGCACTCTGCAAGGTATGTGGAGCATGCCCTTGTTCCAGCAGAAGCCAGGGACAAACCTGTCATTGTCTGCAATTTTGAAATTCAATGACTGAACTAAAAATGGAAGAAAACAGTCGTGCTTGGACCAAGCTGAGTTATTTCTATGGATGCTAAGGGAAATGAGTCACTTAATGTTCAGGTTCTTTTGCACCGTTTTAACCTTTTTCTCCTTCTCAATTAAGGTCAGTCTTGACGCAAAAATTAAGATTGAGAACTCATCTGAGATTTTAAAAAAAATAAAAGGATGGAGGGGACCAAAAAAAAAAAAAAATGCAAACCAAAACCCAAAGCATTTAAATTCCTTGGTTAAAGGAATAAGTTGCCATTTTTGTCCGAGTTAAGCTGTTTGTTTAGACTCACATCCAACAGTAGGAATATTTGGCATCCTCTGGTACTGTATTTTTAAAGATAGTTTACTGTTCACCAGGAAAAATACCCATTTAGGCTACTTTATAAAAAGATAGTTGTAAAATTGTAACGGGTGTATAGTCTATGAAAATATATGTTGCTGTGAGGCTAACAGCATTCCATCTATTCAGCTTACCAAAGGAGAGTTAAGAAGCAGCTGGTTTGTGTTTTACAGTTAATCTACACAGAGCAGTGATGTAGGATATGACAGGAGTCTTTCATCTAGTAGACAAAAACATCATGAAATGAGAAAAAGCCCAATGGAATTTGGAGTGTAGGTCTTTAAATTTAGGAAAATTACATCCTGGAACAGCTCACCTATAGAGCAGGGTAAAATCCATCACCAGCAGTGTTTCATTCAGCTCTGGTTATCTTTCTGCAAGACCAGAATTTGCAGCTTCCTAGTTTTCTTGTGTTTATGTCTTGTGGTGTGGTGGCTCTTCGAGATGATTATCTCTGTGATGTCCTGCTTTCGATATTCTGAATGTGGGACAGCCCTGAGTACTTGTGATTAGCGTTCTGTAGGAGATGGTCTATATCCTAGAGACAGACATGTGCCGTGCATTCCTTGGGCATATTGGATTTTTTCTGATCATCTCTGATTCCTTTTTTTCTGATCATCTCTGAAGGCGAATTTGGAGAAGTTTGCAGCGGGCGGCTGAAACTTCAGGGAAAACGCGAGTTCCCGGTGGCTATCAAAACCCTGAAGGTGGGCTACACGGACAAGCAAAGGCGAGACTTCCTGGGAGAAGCGAGCATCATGGGGCAGTTCGACCACCCCAACATCATCCACCTGGAAGGCGTCGTCACAAAAAGTAGGTGCAGGCTGCTACGGACTGCTCTCTGTACTCTGACTGATGGCAGAGGTAGGAGGGGGAACACTGGGTAACTCGTGTTTCAAGTGCGCACTTCATCGTTTCTCAAAAAGCGGCGAATTCCCCTTGCCTGAAATTCCACGTTTTGTAGGTCTGGGAACAGGCACCCAAACATAAATAAGGGAATTTATGCCCAAAGGGCTTCAGTGTTCCTCCAGCTAAAACATACAGCTTACTGCTGAAATTATGAAAATTACTAACTCGTCAGGCGTACACGTGGGCTAGGAGAAAGCTCCCATTCGAAGGTCTAAAATTAGATGAGATGGGAGATGATGTATCTGGCTATGTCCAGATGTGATGGAGACAGGAGTAAGCTTAGTAGCCCATGGAGCATGCTGCATGACTTCTGCCTTCCAAATAGCTCAGCAGCATCCTCTGCTTGGATTTGAGGTCACACAGGACCATTTTGAATGCAGTGATGCTGAGCCTTCTCCTCAGTGCTTACGGCAGATTCAGTTCTTATTCCCGCCTTTATTTCTTTTCTTTTGAAACCATGTGAGCCCCAGTGTGAGCATAGAGATGCTGGGAAGTAGGAAGTGATTTCCCTGGCAGAGGAAGCTGGAGGATTTTGCTACCAAGAGCCAAAACAAATGATGATCTCCAGCTGTCATATTTCAAGAAACCACTGAAGCAAAGTGCTGGCAAAGGGTCATGATGGGACCTTGTGATTGCTCACAGGGGATGTGAACGAGGACAGAAGTTAACTGAAGTTCCATTCCTCAGAAGCAGGAAAGAAGAATGGAAGCGTAGCCGAAGAGAATAGAACTGTGTGAACCTGTTGTTAAGCCAAGCTCCCCCTGTGATCTGCTAGTGGTGCCTGAAGCAACAGCAGTCCCCAGTACCAGCATATAGGTTAGGAGAGGGGAGAGGGCCCGGGGAAAATGTGAAATGACAGGCAAGATGTCCCAGCACAAGAGTTACTGGGGTCTGGCTGCCCAGTTATTCTCTCAGTTACTGTATGCCCTACATGTAAGGGCGGAGGAAGGGACAGTACATCCGGATGAGCTGAGGCCAAGCCTCTCCAGTTGTCACCGTGGTGCAGCTGAGGTGCAGGGGTGCAGAGGTGTAGCTGATCTCCTGCTTGGAAGCGTTAGAGGAATTGAAGAGGCACGAGTGTGCGTGGATGTCCTCCCACAAACAGACCCACAGGTTCTCTCTAGTGTTTGTCAGTGTGCTTGAGTTGAGTGCGATCTTTCCAAGATAGAAATAAGCTTAGCTAAGTTATTTGCACCGAAGGATTTTTTGTTGGTAACAACTCCTCCTTCATTTTGAAATACATTTTAAGTGCCCTGAGCTCTTCTGGCCAATGCTCTCTCATGGCTGTGCCTCTAGGGGTTTCCTTTGCAAAGACAACGTCAAGATTGGGATGGGTGTTTGGGAGTGCCATCTCCCTCCTGAGGTCCTTCACCCCCAGCTTACATCTCAGGTAGCTCTCCCTCCATCTGTGCTGTTGGTGCTGTTCCCTTTTATACATCGCAATTGCTTATTTAATTCAGTCTTTATGGAGCCCGAGGAGGGAAGACTCAGCTGATACTCAGCCCACCTCTTCTCTAGTCTCTGTTCCAAAGAAAACTGAAGTTTTCCATGCGAACTGTGTCAGCTTTTCAGAGGGGGTCAGGAACCCTTCCTCTCCTCGCTGGAGCAGAGACAATCCTAAATTGGACTTGGAGTGAATGGAGTTTGAATGTAGCAAAACAACCCTTATGAATCCCAGACTGTGATGCTATCTCTAACTACTTTTTAACTTCTCTTCCCATTTAGTAGTTTAGTCATTGGTCTATCGTAGATTCAGATCTTCAGTGTAAAATGTCTCTGATGTATCGTGATTTACTTTGGAAGTAAATTAAGTTAAATTGAATTAGTCAATTTTTAATTCTGAATGAGAAAGTCCATGCAGGGCCTTAATGCCATTTAACTAACTACTTCAAATGCCCACCTTTAGTTAATTTGAATTAATTGTCTTCATTGTGCCCGTGCAGACAAGCCCTTAGCTATTTCTGCTTTGCAGCGGTAGCAGTCCTGCTTTCATTAGCATCCCGTTTCATTGCTCTGACATGTGTATGTGGGTAGGATGACATCTGCGCACATTTCGTGGCCCTGTACCCCCAGCAGGAGGGAGCCCTGCTGGCACGCAGAATCAGACCAGCACATTAGAAGGGCCAGTGTTTACTTTTAATTTACTTTCTAGAAAAGTTATTCCATTTGTGTCTTTATTTCCACGCTCTTGGATACGGGACTAATTTACTCCACAATTACTGTCAACCTGCAGCAGTCAGATAATGAAACATACGTGCCAGAAATCTTCTTTTATTTCCTCTGATGGAAACCCAAGGCGCGATCCTGAAGGAGGTCCCTCGGGGTGGTGTGGTGATGAGATGCCAGTCTTGCTGCAGTGCTGCCTTTAAGTGTCAGAGATAAGGGGCCCCATACTGCAGTCGCTTTGCAATCTGTCGTCAGACTGGGCACATCATAAATAGCAGCACGGTCTCTGCAGAGATTTCATGACAGGTGGCTTAAAGAAAATGTGGGTTTTGCCTTAAATCACTCATTGCAATGCAGAGAAACACCTTGCCGATGCGTACAGATGAACAGCAGCAGCTTCACTTCACTGCTTCTCTCTTTTTCCCCACTGAAAGCAAAACAAATAAAACAACCCCAGTGGCTTTTCAAGATTAACATAATGGGAATCCGCACTGCTGCTAGCAGAGGCAAACTTCTTTGGAAGAAGCAGAGGCACATGTGGAGGTTCGCACACTTGCTGTTGGCTGAAGCCATTCTCCCGGCACCAGCCCGGCCTGACAGCATACAGACGAGCTGTGAGGGGCCTCACAGCTTTCCCTGCCGACCCCAAAAACGAGAGGAGGACGACAAACACAAGTCAGAGGCTTGTGTCCTTTAAATGTCGTTTATAAAAAATTCCCAGTGGTGGTGGGAAGTGGTGCATGCTTCACCACTATCTGCAAAGCCTTTGGAGAGGTGCTAGAGGAAAGGCTCTGCAAGGGGAGAGCTTCCTGTGGCAGCTCTCTGGCAGCAGCTGGCTGCTTCTGCCCAACCAGGTGCAGCTCTTCCTAACGAAGGAAGTGGCAGTGCCAACTTGACAGGTCCTGTCTCGCTGTCATGCAAGCTAGCACCCTCCTTGGAAGGAGGCACAGTGCCAGTGCTTCCCACGCTGGCTTTTCTGTCTGTGTGCATCATCGTGCTGTGTTTGTGCGATCCCAGAAGAGTTCTTCACTGTAAAAAGAGGGTATGTACATGGGATTTTCCTTCCTTGCGTAGCACGTAGCAGCCTCCTTGAGCTCCTTGAGGTCTGTTCTGTGCACTGAGCTCTACATAGACAACATCTCCTCCTTCAAGATGGGGCTCATAACATTTGGGATACACAATCCTATTCACGGCCGCAGGGTGCAGCTCTCGTTTCAAAAATAATACTTTTGGCAAGCTTTGAGCTCTGACAATAGCTGTGATAATGACTTAAAGAACCCAAGCAGCACAAGTCCCTTTTGCTGCAAAGGTAGCATCTGTACGGCAATGAGAGTTTTGATTGACAAGTTCACAATTATCTTTATTATGTAGATAATTAAACAGTAAATTAGGCAAATGGTTAACATAGTGGGAAAGTGGGAAGATTAAGATCAGTCTTAATGGTAGAATATTAGCTGATTTTTAGGAGCATTTACCTTCATGTGCATGTTATGACATGTGGCAGCTCTCGTTGATCATTTCTACAAAAGACACTTATAATGCACTTTACAAATAATTGACAGCTCCTCTTTTGTCTGTGCTTCATGCCAGCTAATGCAAATTGATTTAAATAAAAAATAATTTACATGTTCTTATAAAATTTCATTGAATTTACAAGGGCTGGAGCACACCACATTAATTATTGCTATGCCATTGTGGCAAGCTAGCGAGAAATTAGATATAAAAACTGAGCAAAAACTATATATAATTACCATTAAAATGACTCGGGCATGAAAATTAATCAAATGGATTTGGAAAAACATTATTATTCCTGTCAACAATAGGAGGCCAGGTCTTTTGTTAAGAACTTTTATTTTGATCCTTTTTTTTTTTTTTTTAAAACTACTTCACTGAATCAGTACAGTGCATATCTTGGGAAGAGATCTTGTTATTATTTAGGGAAGGTGAAAAGTGATCAGTACAGCAAAGAGCTTCCTGAAATTGTAACAGCAGTGAGGCTGCCTGTGCCTTCCTGCACGCAGAGCCTGGTGCTCGTTTAACCCCAAATCTGCCCCTTGTCAGGCAGTGCCCTCCGCTCTGGGGCTGTAGCCAAAGGAGGGGGCGGAAGCTCCCAACCCACGCTGGGGAGCAGTGGGTGTCCTGGAGCGTTGGCATCCACCAGTGGTGAGGGCACTGCCGCACAGAGGTCAGCATGGAGCCGGGGAAAGGGATCCTGGTCCCATGCTGGGGGAGCTGGTTGAGAGCTTTGTTCTTCTTGCCCATAGAAGCCTCCTGACTTCCACTCGCTGTGAGCTTGTTTGCTGTTGTCCTGCAGCATTAATATTCCTTTTCATATTTCTGGATGTGTTTACAGGGGTAGCCACATGGGACTTCCTGAATTACACAGGATGTAATCCCATCCTTTCCTGGCCCTGATGGTTACCACACTCAGATACTTCATATCATTCTGGTTGCTCCTGTTGGACACACAAGGTTACTTGGGAGAGGAGAGGCTGTAGGGAAGAGTCCAGGCAGGTTACTGTGTGCGTTTTGGCTGCACTAGGCAGCAGGGTATAGGCTGTGTGGGTTCAGCTCACGACCTCTTCTACAAATGTCACCTAAACACTCTAGGACTTGCTCCTCACCTTTCAGGGAGGGTCACCTTTCCTTCCCTTCCTCAATTCCCCTCACTCTATTTATATCTGGGCAAAAAGTGTGGTCATCCTGCTGATGCAGTAGTGTCTCAGTTTAGGTTTACTGTTGCATGGCTGTATATTCACATTCAGAGGCATTATGCAAAGACTTTAGTTTTATTCATTCATTTATTTATTTATTAATAAATTGCTGCTAACCATCTTGCGTGCTTGTTTTTTTGTTTGTTTCTTTGTTTTCCAGGCAAACCAGTAATGATAGTAACTGAATACATGGAGAATGGTTCTCTGGATACATTTTTAAAGGTAATGCTTAGACCCTTTTTCCAGGGGAACCTTGGTTAAAGTTTGTGCTCTTTGCAGAAGGTTAGTACCAACAAAAATATTTGCTGGGTGGTGGTCCAGCCATTAATGCTGTCTGAAGGCAGAAGTAGCTCAGTTATCTGTTTGATCTATATTTATACAGCCTCATGAAGGACATGGTTCATGCACTGATACAATCAGATAACAATAAATTGTAGAATACTGCGGTTATTTTAGAAAGCAGTCTGTCGGGTGGAAATGATTCACTCATCCTGCAAAACTTCTTGACATTTCAAGAACACATCCATGCTGCATCATGGCAGAACCCAGACATGTCAGAGCTATTCATGAAACATGAGACCTAAAGAAGGGAGGACAGGGGAGGTGGTGGAAATGCAGTGTAGTAACATGGGGAGAGCCCCTGCCCCAAACATTCCATATGGACCTCTGCAGGTAGGATTTATAAGCAACTTGGTGCCGCTTGGTCGGCTGATTCAGAAATACTCCACCCTGGTGTTTCTCTACCCAGAACTACATGTCTTCCCTCCCTGTAGCAATCTCTTCATCAGTCACCACTGGAAAGAGCTGACTGCTTGATCTCCAGTTGAAAGAACTACATTTCCTTAGCTTTGTCTCTGGAGATGCTTATCCAAACAATGAAACTTTGAAAAGCTTCATGGTCAGAGCATGAGAGTAATGAATTATTAATTTCCCTGTTTTTCTTCCCTGGAGACTTGTCTTTGCATTTTCATTTGTGCACACGCAGTGCTGAAGGTGCAGAGACTCCCAGCTGATCAAATGTCTCCTTTTGCAGAAGAACGACGGGCAGTTCACGGTCATTCAGCTGGTCGGGATGCTGCGAGGCATCGCATCAGGAATGAAGTACCTGTCTGACATGGGTTACGTACACAGAGATCTCGCTGCCAGGAATATCCTGATCAACAGCAACTTAGTCTGCAAGGTGTCTGACTTTGGCCTCTCCAGAGTCCTAGAAGATGACCCTGAAGCAGCGTACACGACCAGGGTGAGTTATGGGGATACTGAATGAACTGAGCTTGAGAAAAATGTATTCCCTGCCACATGCTGGGATCCAGGCTGTTCAGGGAAGAGCTTTCTACAAATCCCCAGCCCTCAAACCACACATGAGTGTTTGACCAGGTGTTATCAGCTAACCATCACCAGGTAATTTTGCAAATGTCTGTACCTTTGTAGTGAGGATGGCCAAATAAAGCTGAGCTTAGTGGCAATCTCTTAACTTAAAAGTTCATGTTGGGCACCTGAGTCAAATAGAGAACTTTGCAAAGGCACCGCACTCCCAGCTGTATTTTGGTGAATACCAAAGGCTGGAAAGAGCAATCGTGGGTGCTTTACTTAGGCGCCCATACAGAGATCTTAGCCATGGTCTCCTGAACAATGTAGCCCTTCTAAAATGCTGGCAAGCACATAATGCCTGTTGCTAATGAGGTACATTTTCCACTTTCCCCACTGAGGGTAATTTTCCTGAATCTGAGAAAGGGCTGCTCCAGCCTCAGCGCTTTGCCCGCTCCTGTGCAGAAGGACCCATCCCTCCTGAGCATCAGCTCACCTGTCCCAGCGTGCATCCCAGTGTGAGGCCACACAGACCCAGCGCCGCAGCAGGGGGTGGGCAGGACCCATCCCCAGCAGCACAGGCCTCAGAGAAATCCTCTGATAGTGGCGGCAGGCTGGCATGCCTCACGTTGCCTATTAACACATTTTTCCGGGGGTATTGTGATGGGAGCTCCCTGGGTCACATTCCTGGTTCCTGCAGAGATTTTGCAATCTGGGAAAGGAGTTTCAGCTCTTGGCAGTCACAGCCCTGCGACGGGGCTCAGTGCACGGCTGGACCAGAGCTCCCCTGCAGGCTGGAGGGCTCTCATCCAGCCCTGCTGCGACCGCAGCGTGCTGCTGGGTGCTAATTGGCACTGCTGAGAATCTGGCCCTTCACTTAAGGCATGCACTGATAAGCCTGTGAATAAATGATTACTGGAAGAAGGGACTTTTCTAATTTGCTTTTTAAATGTGTTCCAAATTCTACCTTTTTCTAATAACAAACAGCGTTAGGGGACATTCAGGGAGATTTTCCAATATGCAGCTCTGCACTGAGAGGAAAAGACTTCACAGTAAAATATATTTTGATATATATCAAGGGAGACAACTCTTTAAACCCGATGAGAAAAGTATTTCTTAATCCAAACTCCCCTTCCCCCCTTCCTTCTTAGAGCTGGTGTGAAGTTTGATTTCTAAAATCAGAAAGAGGAAAAGGAAATACCAAAGCACATTTGACAGCTCTCTCTATGCCAGAGTAACAGTATTTATAAAATAAATGTGACAAAAGATAAACCACAGTGATCTGTGGGAGGTGGCATCATTTTCAGTCCCTCAGCCAAGGCCAAGCAGGCTGGTCTTCACACGCACCGATTTCTGTGCCCACTGTGCAGATCTCTCTGCAGGATTGGGACTGCATTGAGGAGGGGGGGGGGTGGTGGGGAAAAAAGGGCATTGCTTCCGCAGCAATTTGCATGAAGCTCACATTAGATCAAAGCCTTCCCTGGCTTCAGAGCTGTCTGTTCCTCCCCCGCTCGCACTTAGAAATGGAGGAACTGTATTCCCCTACCAACCAGTGCAACATAATTGAGATGTTGATCCTATACATGTCCCAGCATTCAAACAGCATTCAAACAACAAACCTTCAGGACAGCCAATTAGTAGGCAGCCTACAAATGCTTATGGGCTGAGATAATGTGGAAAGGGGCCCCATGCTGTCAAACAGATTTACTTTAAAATTCGATGTCTCTTTCCAGAGAGAAAATAACATCCCTCAGTGCTCTAAGAAGTGCTGTTTTGTCCTCTTTTGCATGTTATCTGCCCTCCTCTGCAATCTGTTTTTATTCTCGCTTTTCATTTCAGGGAGGGAAGATCCCCATCCGATGGACAGCACCTGAAGCGATCGCCTTCCGCAAATTCACGTCGGCCAGCGATGTCTGGAGCTATGGCATCGTGATGTGGGAAGTGATGTCCTACGGCGAGAGACCCTACTGGGAAATGACCAACCAGGATGTAAGCACGTGCAGGAGCTGCCGCGTGATGGGACTTGAGGGCTCAGTGTTCATTCTGCAGTCAGAGAGGCAGGAGGAGGACAGCCGCTGTAAAAGTGGCTTTGCTCCCCACACCAGACCAAAGCAATCCTCCCGTTTGAAGCTCTGTTTTTGCAGCAGCCCAGAGCAGTCTGTGTGCAGAGGGAAGTGTGTCTGCAGAGAGGCAAGCCTGGTTTCCCCGGCAGACTGCTGGAGCTTCACTAATGCTGTTAGAGCTGGAGCCTGTCCCTGCTCTGCTTAATGACAAAGGTCTGCCAGGGGATAGATGCTGATAACTGGCAGTATTTCAATTGTGTGTTCAAACCCCTGCTGCCACGTAAAGCAGAAACTCAAGAGAGTCGTGGTAAGGGCTTGTTTCACTGCACAAAAGCTGGGTGACTTGATCTAGTGATAGCAGTCCAAACTGGCGGTGCAGGGAGCTGCGCTTCAGTCGTCCTTGCATTGCTGATCTCGAGACCACAGTTTTGCCCCTGTTTTTCAGCTCCCATCCTTTGCTTTGTCTGTTGTGGAAGTCTTTAGGTCTGGGTCTGTGCAAGCTCTAATTTGTTTGTACAGCGCCCTTCAAGGTGTGTCCCCTTGCTCCTGGGCCCCAGTGCCCCCTCACGGCTCTGACTTCAAGGTCACCCTCTGACTCTCCCCCAAACAGTGATGTGCTTAGGGACACTGTCACCCTCCTTATGCTAGATCTTATCCCAGACTGTGAAAGGATCTCATGTTCCTATTGCAAGACTTCCTCCTGCTTTGAGTTCACCGTAAGCATCTGTCAGATTTTAAGGCTAAAACAAATTAAGCCTGGGGTTGCCAGATTTTCTGGGGCCTCTCCATCCTCTTCACATCTCTGAGAAGTGTGGCATGTGGAAGTCTCTCAGGATGCATGAGGTAGGGGTTACCGTGCAGCACACCAGGCCCCCAAAGCAGCTCTGTGATGGGAAAAAAATGCATCCATTCCGCGTATGGCAAACTGAGCCCTTCCTCATCACTCCTGCTTTGCCTCTGCAGCCCTGCCACCTGTGGAAATGCTGCTGCTGGCTGGGCAGAGCAGGCAGGTCCTTGCCCTACCGTGGGCTTCCTCTGTCCCCAGTATAACACCTCATGTTTCATCTTATTTTATTTTGAACAGCATCCCTGTCCCCTTGACATTCTGCCATTTCGCTGGCAGCAAAAGCTCTGGCTGAGCCTTCTGTTTCTCCTCCCTTTTGCCTGTGGGCCTCTGCCATCGGTGAATGTGACTACCTGTCATGCTGTCTCATCCTGGCTGCTCGCCTCAAGCCCAGGCAAGGAAGCGAGCAGTACCTTTGAGACGGTTGCACCACGCTGCTCGTCGGGGGGACAAGTCTGTTGTTTGGCATGAATGCCCCACTGCTTCTATGCTGCTGAGGCTGTCACATTTGTAGGGAGCTTGGTGAAGCAGCATATGTCTACACAGGGATTTATCTCAATCAAATACAGAGGCTTTCTTCCATACCCTGGATGGAGAATGCAGCAATTTAGAGTCGAGCTTTTCCAGTCACACCAAGCACTGTAACTATCGAATGCTGATGCACCAGCGTAGTACAGATATTGTTCAGTAAATGCCAGGCTGAGCCAGGCTGGTGCTGCTGAGGTAGTGCTCTGAGGCTAGCGGAGTCCCTTGTCAGGTTAGTAACACCATAAACACCTACACTTCGCATAACTGTTGAAAAAAAAAAAACAAATACCACTGTGACCATCCTCTGGGCATGGGATGAATTTCACACCTGGGAAGAAGTGGGTGGGGGAATGCTTTCTTTAACAGCAGAAAGCAGAAAACTGGTGAGATGTTCATGAGCATCACTTCCTGGTCAGGCTTTGCTTGGGTTATCTCTCTGCCTATAATATGTGCAGATAGCAAATGCCTGGATGGCAGAAAAAATGTTTCTCACTGGATTTATGCCTCCTTCCTTCATCCTCTAAAGGCCCATCATCCCTCTTTCCTTCTCTGCTTGCGCTGGCGGAAGAATCAGCAGTGTTAGATGTAGCGTTGTCTTTTCTGCAGAGGTCCAGTGAGCTCTGCTCACGGGAATTTCAGACTCCATTGCGCCAGAGTTTCTTGTTGTGTGGTTTGTAATTAAAGTGCATTGTTTGCAAGTGCAGTCAGCCATGAGCAAGACAGTTCTCACCATGTTTCATCCGGACTGCTTTCGCCCAAGTTGGAGGAGGTGCAGTGCCTCATGACAGGCAGTGTTGTAACTTCAGTGCTGCAAACCATGTCTTAAAGTCATGCTGGTGTCTAGATGGCCGAAAATAAGCTTTGAACCAAAACATAAGGCTTTTACGCAGGAACTGAGAGGATTTTTGTGGCCTGTTTTAGGCTGGTAAGTTAACTGATTGTAGTGGTTGCTTTTTAGTCTTCAGACTGGTGGTTTTATGAAAACAGGGAGCTGGAAGTGTTACATTGGTTTACTGGAATGGACTGTCTCAGGTCGTCCCCTTCCAAACATCCCCAATTGAGTCATCCTGATCCTTGAATGAATAGTGTTTGTCCAGAAAAGATAACGGGACAAAAATGTCTCCTTGTGGATGCAAATTTTAGCTCTTTGGGTTTTAAAAAGCAGTATGTACCAATGAACAAAATAGCAAATGTACCTTTTTTTGTTTGTTTTCCGAGTATTGTGGTTGCTACAAGTGACTTAGGCTTTATTGCGTCGTTGTTTTACTCCTGTTACCACTAGACCCTGAAGGCACCTTCAGATGCAAGAGTGTATTTCAGCCTCCTAGCCCCTTGCAGTGTTTTGATACCATTTACATTGTATCACCAGAATGAACGACATCCTGTAAATTGAGTTAGCGCTATTGATTGTGATGTTACTGCCAGGAATATAAAGCATGCATAACCCCGTTGCAGATGTAGTTCAGATATTCTGAGCTGGTGCCAGATGGTCTGCTACCCGTCTTGCCACTGTTTTCTTTCTATTACAGCTGGGGGACGGTCCGTTATTGTTATAAATACATACACGGACATAGCAAATAATGTTCTTGAGGCTGTGCCACACTGAGGCTTTCTATAGGGCGGCTGTAAATTTGGGGCCAGGGACCAGCTGAAAAGCATGATGTGAAGAATAGATAATGCAGATAGCGTAGTATGATGGGCCTACTTTTTGATGCTGTGAGAAAAAGCCAATCTGTAGACGAGATCACTTTGTAGACACAGGTTGGGTGGAGGACGGAGCAACTGCTCCACTGACAGATGAAATCTTAGGTGGCCTCTGTCAGAGCACAGAAGGACTGCAGGTGTTGGGGACCAGATCTTCAGACTGCTCAGTACCCTTGGAGAAGATTACAGAGCCTCGAATAATTTCTTCTCTGTTACGCACATCCTTAGGGAATTCCAGGGTCCTGCTAATGCTGCTCAGCCAGCCCTGCTCGTTCCTGGGACTCTTCCACTTAGCAAAAAGCTCTGTGGTGGAGGATGGTTTGAAAGTGAAGCATGTGGTCTTGAATTTTGGAGCCTTCTGAAGCGCAGTGCTAACCACAGAACCTTCTTTTCAAGCACAGGATGTTTTCAAATAGGGAGAGAGACAGTGCCTAGAATGACTGGTATTTGAGGCAGTCCCTGGAGTCAAGCTGTGAAGCACTGTGGTTTTCCACATAGCATTCACCATCAGCAATAGCTGCTTCTACCTCCTGCTGGGCAATGAGTCTTAGGAGCAGAGGGTGCGAAGATGGGCTGCTAGGACTCTGCTGGCATGGTCACAGACTCCTGTGGCCTGAAATGAGAGCTGTGTTCTCCTGAAAGTTGCTGAGGGTTCAAACTGCGAACTGCCACGTTTGGAGCCCTGCTGTAAATCTGTCCAAAACCAGGGAAAACAAATTGCTTTATTCAATTCTGTCCTCATTTGTTCATTTCTGCCTTTCAAGAGTGCAAGCAGCACATGTGCATACCACTTGTTTTGGATGTAGAACCATAGATGGTTTGTATTTAAAATCAGTGCAACAACTCTCCCATTTTTAATTTGCATACTCTTAGGCTGACATTTTAAATTCCTGGCAGAAATGTGGACACAGTAAGAAACGACTAGACCCAGACAGTACTGAATGATATATGAGATGGTTGTTCTGCCTCTGCCTTGAATCCATCCATCAATTAGCATTCAAAGTCCCTTTTGAAATACAGTCAGACTTTTATTACTGTAATACAAATCTGTGGTCTGGCACATGCTTTTTCATTTAAAAAGAAGCCAACATCTGAATAAACAAAATCACTGTACTCCAAGACAATGCCAGAAAGCCCCATAGGCTGCTGTTGGAGGACAACAGCAAGCTCTAGGAGTTTCCCAGTGTGACCTACAGACCTCAGCTGAGCTTTGAGCAAGTGCAACCTGAGATCTGACCCTCTGCTTACCTTGGTTTTCTGTACTCATTTTGCGGTGACTAAAAATCTGTTATTCAACCCATCTCAGAGAAAATATACAAGATAATGGGGTTTATCTGGTTTGCCTCTTGCATGCAGAGATTGGGGTGATCAGTTGTGTGTGAGCATATTGTTGGACCTAGAGCTCTTTATTTCATAGAATCATAGCATGGCTTGGGTTGGAAGGGACCTCAGAGATCATCTAGTTCCAACCCCCCTGCCGTGGACAGGGCTGCCAGCCACTAGCTCACTAGATCAAACTGCCCAGGAACCCATCCAGCCTGGCCTTGAACACAGCCAGGGATGGGGCAGCCACAGCTTCTCTGGGCAGCCTGTGCCAGCGCCTCACCACTCTCTCAGTGGTGAGTTTCTTCCTAACATCCAACCTAACCCTCTCCTCTTTCAGTGTAAGTCCATTTCCCCTTGTCCTATCATTATCCGCCTGTGTAAAAAGTTGGACCACGTTTAAACCATATTTAAACCATATTCAAACAATTTTGCATTTGGGGAAAAAAGTAAGAAGAGGAAAAGCCACCCATCAGCCTTGTGTTTTCCTTCTCGTAGGTGATTAAAGCCGTGGAGGAAGGCTATCGCCTGCCAAGTCCCATGGACTGCCCTGCTGCTCTCTACCAGCTAATGCTCGACTGCTGGCAGAAAGACCGCAACAGCAGGCCCAAGTTTGACGAAATTGTCAGCATGTTGGACAAGCTCATCCGTAACCCAAGCAGCTTGAAGACGTTGGTTAATGCATCGAGCAGGTACAAAATTAGGCCAGAGCCATTTCTCAAAGAGTGATTCTCGTCTGAATACCTGCCCCTGGTGTTGAATTACCACTTACTGTTTGACCTGTGCACATCCACGGGTGGATGTTCTTCCAGCTTCATTATAACCAGGGGAGTTTTCTCAAATTAACTTCTTCTGTTTAAATTGGCAGGCAGGTCAGCAATTCAGTTACTCTATAAATGTAGTGCTCCTGCCACAAAGAAAATTACTGTGGCCTGCCTTTCAGAAACTGGACTTTCAGCAGTATTTATAGGTCTATGATAAAGCTACTTGTGCTCTGCCCCAAGGTTAGAGAGAGCAAGTCTGAGTCCATGAAGCAGATAGTAAACACTGCTCAAATTATCTGCCTGTTGACTTTATCTATCTTTGTAATACCAATGAGAGTCTCTTGGGAAAACGTAGGATGTGCAAAGCTCACAGATGTCTAAGTGCATCCTCCCACAAGTATTCCCAGGTGCATTAGCTGCCACCTCCAGTTCCGGCAGGTTTTGTAATTGCGAGAGGATCTCTGTGGTTCCCAAAGAGTTGTACAAAAATGATCTGCTAAAACCTCATCAAGTGAATCAAGCAGCCAGTCTGCAATTCAGCATCAGTTTCAATAGCTACACAGCTACAAATAGGGGAAGTATGGTCAAAGAATAAAACCTCACTTGAGAAAAAACAGCGATTCATATTTTTTAGTGAGTTTTAGTAGTGGTCTCTCCACCATACCAGAGCCTTGGAGAGGTTTTTGGTTTTTTACTGTAGGCACACAAGTATTACTTCTGAGCCATCTGTGTTGCTGTCACTCAGTCTCTCGCAAGGTCATGAGGGAGTGATGTAGATAAATCATTGCTACTTCACTGATGGCAGTGGAATTCCCTTTACTAACACTGGAAGAGGCCCATCAGAAAAGCTTATTCTCTGAGGATTAAAAAAAAAAAGTCTTCCCTATGCATGACATATCATGCACTGGAAGAGAAGAAACATGGAATCTTCACACATTTTCATTTTTAAATACAAAATAGATCCGATTCCTCAGGCTATTTTATATGCATCATTAGCCATCTGAAGAAGAAATTGAAGAATAACTCTTATTAGCAATTAGTTGTAATGTTAGTCCCAGCAAACCTGCAGGAAAAGGTTTATGATAGCACAAAATGTGGTGTTTCTCTTTTATTCTCAGTTCAGAACAGTCATTTTCAAGGCCTGTTATATGGTGGTATGTGCTGTTATACCAGCCTGTTAGGCTAGAGAAGATGAGAATAGGCAGTAAACCATCTTCCTGAGGTGCTAAGTACTTTGCTGATATTTTATTCTACTAACAGGTCTATGCAGTTCTGAACTCTCCTTTTTAAAGGTGCTGTGGGTATATTCAGTGTGGATGGAGCATGAACAGCCAGGCTTTGGGGCTGCGTTTCTGTAATTGTAGATTGCCGTGCCCAGACCATAGTAATTCCAAATGAATCATAATTTCAACATGCAGCAGCTGTAAAGGATTTTTTTTATATATGTAATGTATTCTTTATGGAAATTCTCATTAATGCAAATAAGGGAGGAAGTCACTCTCTACATTACAGTGCATGCATATCAGTAGGTACCTCCTGACATTAGTGATGAAAATCCACTTCTCATTATGATTACTTAGGGGTTTTGAATTCCTCATGTGTATAAAATGTTATGGGAAGCCATTATGCTCTTGGTAGTGCAAGTATTCACATTTTATTGGGCCCTTCAGCATTGCTATTAAATAAACAAATAATACTAATGTGATCATAAAGTATATGAAGATTCCTGAAGTGCTATAACAATATAATATCCCAGCTCTCTTTCGAGTTGAAAATCTTTTAAGTGTGATTCTCACAGTCAGAGGCTGACCCAGCAAATGTTTTTACCTGTGGGTAATGATCTTTATGCAAGGCTTACGTTAGCTGTGTGTCCCGGTTTGCAAAACAGGAGAAATCTGCTTGCCTTTCTGGCTGACCTGGGACAAGCCCCTTCGTGCTGTGCACATGGTTAGTAGGGTGGTGGGCCTGTGCATAACATGTGCCAGGTGTTGCATGGTGTTTCGCTGCGGCGATGTGTTATTATTTGCCTGCACTGCTTGTTCCAAGCATGGCATAACAGAGCAGGCAGCAGTTGCTGCGGGAAGGTCCAAGTGAGGCTGTGGGAGCAGGAGTCTCCCTCAGGTTTCAGGGCTAAATGTGAGCCTTTCCGGGAGGCTGGAGCATGGTTGGAGCATTGCTGCTCTCTGCAGGGCTTGCTGGATGCTGCCCGCATCCAAAATCCTGGCCTGACGCTGCAGGAGCCGGCCACTGACGACTGCTGCTGGGAAATTCAGTTTCCAGGCTCTGGGCTTTCTTAAGTTAATTATGAGCTTTAGAGAAAGAGGAGGAAAATGGAGCAGGAAGAGTGAAACCAAAGACCTTGAGGTAAGAGTGGCGGGGAGAGCCCTGTAGAAAAGGAGCCTGCTTGTGGTGTGAGAGGTAACGGGGATGGACGCTAATCCGCTTCTCTGGCGAGGCTGACTCTTTCCGCTTGCAGTGTGGAGCAGCAAGGGCAGCAACTCCAAAGCAGGTGAAGTTGCAGGTGAAGTTACAGGGGAAGTGATGTGGCTGATACGTGCAAAGTCTTGCCTAACTAATTCTTTGTAATCTTTTCATTCCGCTGGAAAAGATGGTTGGAAGTTTTGAAAGCTTTTACACTAGCCTTTCTGAAAACTGAGATAAAACTGAAAACTTTGAGAAATCCCATGTGGGGCTCATAAAAACTGTAGTTCTCTCCTCCACATTTCAGTTGCACGGCACTTCCAGGGTAAAATCAACAACGTCAGATGAGACAGAAAAAGTACTGCTCTGCAGGAGGATTTGGGCTGCAGCAACCAGTGAAAATGCCACCGAAGAGCAATTGCGTCCTGTTGAGTGTATCTTGATACTGATTCCTTTTGCTTCTCTGTTTCTCCTTTTGTCTTCAGGGTATCAAATTTGTTGGTAGAACACAGTCCAGTGGGGAGTGGTGCCTACAGGTCGGTGGGTGAGTGGCTGGAAGCCATCAAAATGGGCCGGTACACCGAGATTTTCATGGAGAACGGATACAGTTCGATGGATGCCGTGGCTCAGGTGACCCTAGAGTGAGTAGTTTCCAGATCATTTTCACCTCGTGTGTTGGAGCTGGGGGGGGAAACAAACTGTTCAAAAATATGTAGGGAGGAGACTGCAGAAAGGAAACCATTACTACCCTTTGTTTGCCGTCAGCAGTTTCTCTTTTAGCATCTGTATTGACGATAACAAGTGCAGACAAGACTAAAACTTAACCTCACTACATTGGCAGCTAGTACTTTGGCTTCTTTACTCACAGAAATCAATGCTTGAGTTTGAATAATTGACAAGCTGTCCAATAAACACAGTAGCAGTTTATTATTTGTTATGAATGAATAAATAAAAAAAAAGTACTAGTAAATGTGTAGGAGACCAAGGCCCTGCTGAGGTATACTGGCTTTACACTGGATTACCTGCTTATAGAGTTGGTCCAGGCTTAGCTAAATGGACTGTCAGGCCCAGTAAAGTGTGGAAATAGTTTTCAGCATTACTATAACAGAAACAGGAGCGAATACAACCGATGCCAACTCAAGGCCATCAGCAAACTCACGGCTCTAGGGGACAGGCTTCCTGGCCGAGGCCCTTTCTTCTGAATCTCCCCTTGGTTTTTGCACCTGGATATATCTGTGGTTGGGTGACCGCACTGGCTAAATGCCTCGGGGCTGCTGGTTTGCAAGTCTTGCTTGTATACTTGTCTGTACTTTCTTCCTGCCACTTACTCAGACTTGCCCCAAAGCCTGCCTTCGCGGCTGGGTTGACTTGAGCTTAGGTTATCACAGACGTTGAGGCAGAACGGGAAAGATTATGCTCCATGCTTGGTGCTGCTTTGGAAGAGGTAGTGGCTCCTCTGAGCACATGCAGATCATCAGTGTGCTTGCAGAATCAGTGCAGCAGATTAGGAATAAAACAGGAAAAAATCTCAGTGCCCCAGAGAACCGCAGCATTTTTCCTTTCTGCCACAGGGCTTGCTGTGGAGCTGACCCTTTGGGGTGGGAGTTCCTTTGCATGTGTTGCAAGTTGGTAATACCCCCATAGAGCTCAATTTCCCTTTATTTGGACAAGTCATGCATGGAGGGAATGCAGGAACATCTCTGCTCTCTCACATTTTATTTTCTTCATCCACATGACTGGTATTTGTCTCTTATACCTGGACTCATCCGGCCTGATTTCAGGCACTCTTATGAAACCCCTAAGCTAAGGACAAAGTCCTTCTTAGCAACTGTCTAGCCAGGGTGCTTGGATCTCTGCCTAGTTCCTTTTTTGGGTGCCTGAGACTCTTACATGCATTTTCTCAGCCTCATTCTGCAATTAGGCACCATGTTCCTTTGACTTTTGAAGATGCCACAGTTCCTTTCCTACTCATCTGATACGGCGTTGCCCAGAAACACCAGGGCTCCGTTTGGACTGATCACACTTGGACCAAGGAAGAGGTCCATCCCCAGGGTAGGCAGGAAGATCTGGCCAGAGGATGGGTGAGGAAGATAGGATGAGGCAGTAACATATGAGAAAATCAAAACGGGAGCATTCCCCTCTTCTGTACCACCTTAATCTTAGAATCAGAGCAAGTTCTGGTAGGAAATGCAGATTGTCTAAAATACATCATAGGCTTCGTGCTGTTTGGCTGGATTAGTCATATCAAAGAACAAAATTGGGTTTCATAAGAACTTTTCATTTCTTCCTTGTTAGAACTTTATGCAATTTCAAGAGTTCTGAAAGAAATGCTTAGATCAAAAGTGAAATACTTTGGTTTAGGTCAGAGAAAATTTTGAGTTCAGCTCCAAATTAATGGGCATTTTTGCCACTTACATAGCATTATACGGTCTTAGCATCCCTCTTCTTAGCACACTGACAAAACTATTGCTAAACCTCACTTTTTGGAGGAATGACTGCATTTCCCCTAGATCACACAAAGTGCAGTGCATTGTGATGTGCCAGAACTGAGTATTCTTTGGGTTACACGTCTATGATTTATAAATAATAGAAAAGCCTATTACAACTGTGCCAGATAGCCACCGTTTCTTGGATTTAACATTTCAGATTGGGAAATGATCTGCTTAATTTGACTTTAAAATGTAAATACTTCTCTATATTTACTCTTTGGTGTTTCAGAAATTTCAGAAGTATCCCCCCTCGAATCTTTTTCAGGCTGCCCAAAAAGTACTTCAGAATGGTTTCTCAGGTTGACAGTGAGCCAAGAAATCCATTATCTGTACAGTTCTAGCCAAAACATGCAAGTTGTTTTAAGTCTTTAAATAACATCATAGCTGCCAGAGATGCTCTGAACCTCATCAGCTGCAAACCACATCTAAGGCCTCCACAGGGTCCCAGGATGTTCTCTGTAGCACAGACATCATTCTGCTCTGGTCCTTTACTGGTCCCAGTGGAGATGACATGTCTGAGCTGCTGAGCTTCAGCCTTCTTCCAGGCTTTTACAGCAGTAGAGTGTTGCAGAAGAGCTGATGCCTGGGAGCCTTGGGAGCTTTGGGGGAGAATTGTGGAAGGTTCATTAAAAAGCTAACAAGCCATCCAAATCAAGACCTCTGTGGTTTCTCTCAGACATAGTAAAAAAGACAGAAGACCTGACTCTCAGCCATTAAAAAGGGAGAAACCACCATAGACTTCCGGGGCTGAAGAGAAATGGTGTCCCATGTTTAAGACCTGAACCACATGCTCTGTATGATGTAAACTGGCAGATTGCCCTTGAAATCAACAAAGTAAAGGAGAGAAATGTTGGCTTCTGTGGGGGCTCAGCTGAGAGTTTCATGGGTTCTCCAGAGATGCTACAGGGAAGAAGTAAACATTGGAACAAGCAAAGTTCTTTAAAGGTTAATATATTTGGGGTTTTGTTTTTTTCTGGAGGTTTTCATTTTTCTCCTTGTAAGAGGAAACAACAAAACATTTTATACTCTGCAAATGAGAATTCAGGTTAAATGTTCCTTGTCTTTTTTTTTAATAGAGGCAACTGTTCAATATGTTCCAGAGCTGGGACTTGGGGGGATCAGGTGAAAAGAAGATCTGAACATTTAAAATAGCTTTCTTTCCCCAAATGACATGAGCAAAACATTCTTTACAATTTAAGAGGTTGCCTTCAAATACCATCCAAAATGATATTCCCCAAATTCAAACTGCTGAGGAGGTGTGGAAATGAGGTGGAAAAAGTAGAACCGGTTAATCACTGCCAAAAAAAAAAAAAAAAAAAAAGATGAATGTAAAGAATTCCTACAAAATCCTGGGAAAAGCAACCAATGCTGTAGGAGAGGGGAAAGCCATAGCATTCTGATGGGACTGGTGTCTGTGGGCATTCAGCTTGTGGCCTCTTTATGGGACCTGGCTGAGATGGTAGATGTTCAGCATTTTTTGAAAATCCCTCCCAGTGTGCAAATCAAAATCCCAATGAGCACCCTGCTTCTTTCAAAGTAACGTCTTAACGCATTTGTTCCAGAAAAGAGTAGTGCTAGTGACAAATTTTCGAAGATGAAACTTTAAAAAGCTAAAACTGATGAACATCGCCCCAAGTCCTGAGCTCTGCCTGCCTAACCAAAGACCTGAAAATGTATGTGTTCAACCAAAGAGTGATTTCTACATATAGCTCTAATTCTTGCAAAGGGACGAATCACCTTGTGAAAAGTGGAGCCTCACCCTCCACCCCCTCTTTCCAACTGGATATCAGACTTGAAGGAAACCTTTCCAGTGGACCAGACCTGCTCTTTAAACTTGTGGACCACCTAGTGACTTTGAGTGTGTCTGGAGCTCTTTCAATCCACTGCAAGAATAACTTTACCAGGACTATACTCAAGAATAGATAGATCCATGACATGAGTTTCAGTCTGACACTTGACTGGACCAATTACTAACAAAATGTGGACTGCATACTTACACCTTTTGAAAGATCTGTACTCACCGAATCTCAGGAGACCCTGTTGTTTGTTATTAGATGAAGAACTCTGAATATTTGTAATAATATGTGCTGTGTTTGCTTTGCATTGTATTTTTTCTTAAAAAAAAAAATAAATTATTTATTAAAGTTATACTGGATGAAGAAGATTTAAGAGTTCACCTGCTCTAGATGCATATTCTTAACCTAAAATCTCAGTTCTGGGGTTGCGGTACTGCGTCTGCTTCTGAACAAACCAGTTCTTATGTCATGATCAAATAGGATGAGAATAATGAATAAGAGCAGATGAACTCTTAAATGAAGATCCTAATCTCGTGCAAAAGTCCATGGCAAATGGATTCCTCTCTCTCTCTAGCGTCTTCTGAAGGTCTTTGAGGTTCTTCTTTCCCCTCATTCAAACTGAGAACTAACTGACTCTGTGAGTAGTGCCAGTCTGCATGGGCCGTTGTAGAATTGCACCACGTGGAGAAGAGTGGTGAAACCTGGCTGGGGTGGGAGATGGTGGTTGGCGCAGATGATCTTAGAGGTCTTTTCCAACCCCTACGATTCTCTGAAATGCAAAATAATCTGTGATTGGTTGATGGCTTCCAGCCATGGACATCTGTCAGGAGCCTGGCCCTTTTGCTTGCATGAGTAACGGGGTGGTGGGGGGAGTTGTGTTTTGTGTGGCAATCCAGTCCTAGTCTACACTGTGTTTGACAAACTGGTCCATGGTGTACAAGTAGTTCTGTTTGTAAATAAAATGTTTTAAATATATTTCTTACAATGTGGAGACCGTGAATTCAACCCTTGCAAATGGAGGATATTGCAGTGAAGGGGATACGGTGTTGTCCCTGGCATTTTGCAGCTGGGCTTTCATGCAAGGCCGTGGTAAGAGCACAGCATTTGTGCAGCTGCATACAGGCTGCTTGGGATGGGCCAATGCCAGTTTTCCCCTTTATGTCCTTGGCTTTCTGGTTAACTTAAGTTGGCCTCTTAGTACGGTGTTAGCATGTGATTTGCATTCCTGTGTATTTCCATTTTCAACACTACGTGAAAGAAAGAAGTGCAAAGGGGAGACTTCTCTCCGAAGCAGGACTAAACGTTGTCTTGTTGCTGCAGGTCAGATATTTTGAAGCAGGGGGACCCCATGGCGCATGGGTGCCTGCATCTTCATAGCCTTGAGGAACGCCCAAGCCGCTGCCACAACAGCACACACAAACCCAGCATCTAGGGTAGGGTCGCTTGCACGGCAGGGTGCAGCCTTGATGCTGACTGCAGGTGCCGTTTGTGAGGTCTCAGATTTGCCTTTCCTTGCAGAGAATTGCGCGTTTCCTATCACGCTCCCAGACCTTTTCCCAGACCCATGTAGATACCGCCATACATCTCTGTGGAGCTCAGCCCAGTGAAATTACCAATTGGCTGCGGCTAAATGCATCAGGCAGCTCTGGACTGGATTGTTAGGGCAGTAGAAGCGTATTTTGTCTCAAACTGGTGAGTTTGACACCTCAATCAGGTGTTTCGTGCACCTGATTTTGTTTAAAATTGGCTTCTGTCCTTTGCTGCTTTAAGTCCAGTGCTTTGATCCTGGATGCATGGAAGGCTTCGACATGCTGCAAGTCGCACTTCAAAAAGGGAATTAAAGCTCTGCATTCTTGAGGCATTTTTTTGAAAGTTTTGTTGCTGGCTTGGCAAAGTGCAAGGTAGCATCTGAATAAAGCTGACAGTTTTATACTGTGTGAGCATCTGGCTCAGAGCTGTTGTCTGAATTAGATTTTTGGTTGGTCTTTGTGGAGGTAAAAGACCACGCAGCAGTTTTTCCCCTCTCTGAGGAGTCCCCACGCTTTTGGCCAGTGGCTCCGCATTTGAGAGGATTCAATATTCAAAAAAATAGACTAGAACCCCTGGTGAGCAACTAATGGATTGAAACTAGAAACTCGTTTTTCTTCTCTCTCTGTGTGCCTCTTTTAAATCAATGAGGCACTGCTCAAGGATATTGGGATATGGTGGATGCTATAAGGAAAAAAAAGCTCTGTCGTACCCAGAAAACCTGAACATGGTGCTTTGGATCCTTTTGATCAGGAAACCTGCTACTACGCCAGAGAGTAAGGACTTGCTCTTATTAGGCCGACTGTTCTGTGTATGAAATGCGAGCACACACGTGTTTTGCTGATAGTTTCAGGCTGGCTTTTCTGCATAACATGCAAGAGCAGAGAGGCAATATCAGAAACAGTACATATGTGAAATATGTGGTGCTGGATTTTCAGAAGAGCTCAGCTTGCACCTTAAAAAATAGCTGAACTTTCAAAGAGTACCAGCAGAGCAGCATTCAGCAGGGGGGGAGATGGATGTTGGCTCTTTTAAAAACCTGGTCCTATACTGTTTTTTTGATCTTTGGTGTGAACTTCCAACTGTGCTGTGTACATAAAATAAATTGCATGGAACAATAGTATTACTACATTTTCCTTCATTATTAAGATTGCTTGCTGAACTAGTTCCACAATTCAGTGGAGGTAGAAATGAAAGCATGCCCCCCTGAGAAGGCAGACACCTCTGCAGGTGCTGCAGCCTTTTCTTCCAGGTAAGGAGCGTGCTGATGTGTCTCACTGACCTCTGTTGCTCCGCACCCATTGCGCTGTGATTTCCAGTATGCGTCGGAGGGTTGTTTTACTGAAAAGGGTGTGATAATGGAATGAAGTGTTTAGCCTCGAGCAGAAAATCTGGTATTTTCCAAATCAAAAGGCTGCAAGTGTGACAATCCTATGGAGAACAGATCTAGCTTTTGGCTTCAACTGGCTTTTATGTTAACACATCAACCTTCACTTGGAATTGCTTTTTATTAGAAACAATGTATTTCTCAAGTGTTCATCTGTGTAATTTTTGGACGTGGATGGTTGTATTCACACAGGAGTCTCTGTCCAGAATATAAATCTGCTGAGAAGGTACACCTTGATGGGTGGCTCGCATGCGTTATGTAATAGCATTTTGGTGTTCATTGCGTATGTCCTCCTGCAGTCCAGCACGTAGCTCTACCATGCACTGTGAGACAGGTTTTCAGCATGTCTCAGGTGACATTTGGGCTCCTGAGAGCAGCAGCTGGGACCAGGGAGTTGGGGCTCTGAGTGTCTTTGGTGATCCTGGCTCGTGTGTGCATCAGCCCTGCTAGTGTTGTTGCCAGAAAGCACCAGTGTCCTGCTAGCTTTTGGTGGAGAGCCTTCTCTTAAGTGGCTTGCACATTTCTGGGTGCCCTCCACAAACTGGTGTCAGCAGCACTGGGATTCATGCCTGTATTGGCAAAAAACTGTTGGCCCTACTTGGAAGCACCTTTTATTCAGTTCATCTCAGAGGTGGAAAGCAAGGGGCTGGTACTTCTGTAGTGGAAGTCTTCAGACAAAGCATCACATCTGCCTTAAGTCAGACTGCTTCCCTGACAGTCTGTGTCTCATGTTGGAAACATGGATGCACGTGACTTGATCCTTCTTCCAATCTTTTCTTCCTTCAATTTCTTTGTTATCACTTTTCCCCCTTTAAAGAAATCAGTAAAATAACACAGTAAAATTACCCGTGGAGTGGGAGTCACCCCGCCTGCCCTTTAGCTGTGGTTGAATCTAAACACTCAAGACCCTACTGCAATATCTCCAGGGAGCAACTCATTCTGCTTCTGTCTTTGGATGAGATAAATCCAGCCCTGGAGGTGCTTCTCTCACAGCATTTGCTGGCAAACCCGGTGATTAGCTTAATATAGTACCTGAGTTTTAGAGGGCTAAACTTCTGAGAAGATGACTGTTTTCTCCCAGTCGTATGTTACAGCTTTCCTGTAATGGCACCTCTGGTAGACAGACTCAACACAAATGCCTTTATCTTGTAGAATTCACACACACACACACACACACAAAAAAAAAAAAA
>VXAV01001461.1:361057-404262 GCA_013399715.1 Alectura lathami | reverse complement strand
TACCACAAAAAAAAAAAAAAAAAAAAAAAAAATCAAGCCTGGGTTTACAGGAAGATTTGCAAAGGCCCAGAGGGGAGCTGTGTTGCCAGTTCCTGTTGACTTTAGGAGGCCATCGGGTGGTAGCTGTGCCTGGGGCCTGTCTCTAGGAGTCGGCTGTAGGATTGTGGTTTGTGTATCTTTGGCTTTGCCTCATCCGAAGAGGAAGGAAGCGTTGGATTGACCTTACTCCTTGCTGCTTGTGTCCAAGATCAAATACCAGCCTCTCCCAGGAGAAGAGGAAACTGCAACATGCATTTTCTTATGCAGCTTTTCTCTTGGAATAGGACTTCTTACGCATAGTGGAGTCCTTTGCTGAAGCCAATGCTGATGCTTTGCTGTCAAGCCTGTCCCCTTGGCCAAAAAGGTGATCTTGGTCGAATCATGTCACCTCTCTGAGACACAGTCAGCCATTTAAAAAAAAGGGGGGAAAATTCAGCTTGCCTCCTTGTATAAAGGGCTTCGGGAGCCACAAGTGGTAAGCGGTAGGCACTGGCAGCAGCATTGGCGCGTGCGGTGCATAGTGCGTGTGGCGGTGTGTGCCTGAGCGGTCCCTGGAACCAACGTCTGCTTTCTCCCACAGGGATTTGAGGCGGCTGGGAGTGACACTTGTTGGTCACCAGAAGAAGATAATGAACAGCCTTCAAGAGATGAAGGTCCAGTTGGTGAATGGGATGGTGCCATTGTAACTCGTTTAAGTCACTTCCTCAAGTGGTCGGTCCTGCACTTTGTATACTAGCCCTGAGATTTATTTTGACTAAAAAAAAAAAAAGGGAAATTCAGTGGTTTCTATAACTGAAGGACGTTGGCCTCTGCCACAGCGTTTATAAAGCAGTGTTTGACTAAAGTTTTCAATTTCTTCCTCTTTGTGTCCTCATTTTCATGAAGTAAATGTAACATGCATGGAACGTGGAAACGGATCTACTGTACATGAAGTTAACCGATTTCTTGCGCTTCAGCGACGACAACAGCAAGCCTTCCCACCACATGTTGTCTGTACATGGGATATATATATATATATAGCACCTTTATATACTGAATTACAGCAGCACATGTTAATACTTCCAAGGACTTACTTGAATGGAGAAGTTTTGCAGCCATTTGTGGGCTCGCACAAGCTGCGGTTTACTGAAGTTTACTTCAAGTCTTACTTGTCTACAAAAGTGTATTGAAGAGCAATATGATTAGATTATTTCTGGATAGATATTTTGTTTTGTAAATTTAAAAAAAATGCTGTTACACAGCGTTAAGTTATAGAGACTAGTGTATAAACATGTTGCTTGCTCAATGGCAAATACAATACAGGGTGTATATTTTTTTCTCTCTGTGTTACAAAGTTCTTTTAGTTTGCTCTTCTGTGAGGATCATACGTTATGATGTATATACTGTACAGTTTGCTACACATCAGGTACAAGACTGGGGCTTTCTTGTTGTTTTGTTCTTCTTCCCCCTTTTCCTTCATTTTGCCTTCCTTTTGTGTTACCACTGTGCTTTGTATTTTTGCTGCTGTTTGGTTTGAGCAACATATAAAGCTTTCAGGCATTTTGATTACGTATATGAGGTAGGAGTCTGCTTAAATGAAGGACACCACCCCTGTTCTTCTCCGCTGTGGGCTGGGGATGTCCAGAAGAGGAAAAGTAAAATGGGAGTTAAAACATCCAGCTCTCATCATCCCTCAGCAGCAGCGGGCATCTGTTTTGTTTGTGTGTTTGATAACCTGCGCCTGGCATGCCCCTTCCTGGAAAGAGAAGATGCGTGTGGGATTGCATCTGCACCAGTGTTTGAACCCGGTACTGTCACTGAGCGTAGCCCTTGCCCCACTCCCTCGTTTTCCCTGCTGCAAGCACACATCCTTCAGGGCCAGAAGAGAGACCACCATGTGTTCTTAGCTGAAAGAAGGGGATTTTGCTGTTCCTTTTCTCCTTATGGGAGTTAAGTCCTGGGGTGCAGTGTGGATGTGTGCCTACCACCAGCCCACACAGAGATTTCACAGCATTTCCCAAAACTGTGGCCAGGAAAGTAGGGGAGGGAGTTAATTTTGGAACTGCACAGTCCCAGGTTGTACTCTCTGTGCCCCTTGGGAAAGTTAGTCAGGTTGGCCGCAGAACACTGATCCCTCTTCAAAAATGGGTACAGACCTGGCCGCTTTGGGTCAGAGCTCAGAGAGGAGGGTAAAAGAGAGCAGCCCATCTTGGTCATTGCTGTGGCATCCCATGGTCAAGGTGATCTCATGTCTGTATTTGTTTGTAATTGGGGTTCAGGGTGTACACTGAAGATGCCGTTTTCAGGGGCACCTGATGGCAGCAGCGAGATGCCTGATCCTCAAAATCCCACCAAGAAGCAACCTGGGGCTATCCTCCTTCTGCTGTAGATGGGAATAATGGGTGCATTTGGTTCCATATTCATAGGTTGTTTTGCGAAGGCTTTGGTAAAGATGAGGATTAAAAAATTGCCCAGCTGATGGCAAGTGTTTACTGTAGATATATTGCTTCCTTAGAGGTGCTGGATAGCATCTTGGAGCGTTGTTCCTTGATAACAACATCGACGTATTGACTTACTGCGTTTCCCTTTGCCCCCTGGCTCGGCAGAGCAGAGCCTGAGCACCTCATCTAATACCGAAAGGCACCCATTTTCCTTCACCATTTGCAAGAGCATGTGCTGAATGCCGCTTCAGCTGGTTTTAAAGGTCTGTCTTAATTTCCTCAAAGCCCTTTGGTGAGATTTAATACAAATAACAAATAATAAATAAAAGGGGTGAAGAAAGGTCTAGGAGAAGAGGGTTTGGTGGTTTGTTGTGTTTTTGTTTTTTTTTTCTTTCTCAGCAGCAAGGCTTGCTTTCTTTCAGCAGGTCTTGATGCAATTTGCCCATTTTGAAATGGCCTGCCTGCTCAGCAATGTCCAATTCTCCTCTGAGAACTGCGGTTTTGGGGAGGCATGGGAAGGTCTGAAAGAACAGGGAGGAAACACGGGCGTGTGGGAGGGCAGGAGCACGCGCTTGCCTCCTGCTGCCTCTGCGGCCCCGCTCATGGAAGCGCCGAGCTCGCCTGGCAGCACAAGAAATAGGACGGAGCCGAGCAGCGCAGCGAGATGCAGCCAGGCAGAAGGAGAAGGTCTGACAAATCTTGATTGTGTGATTTCTCATCCTGTTGTTTCATTTTATCAGCCACCGGGCTACAAAAGGTGGGGGGAAAGGGAATCAAGACATAACAATTTCGGCACATAAAAGAGATTTGTCAAATAATAAATAACATTATTAGAGCTGTCAGCAGAGCTGTCTCGGGATTATTTGTGCCTCCCTGCCTGTAGAACTTTGTAAAATAACCCGTAGGAAGACAGAAACAACAACTTGCTTCTTTGGGAAGTATCGTTCAGTCGCTGCATGCATCCATCAGCTGCACTGAGAGAGATTTTATTAGCAAATTTCAGCACTTGGCCTTTCTGCCTGTTTTCTTTGGTCGTTCGTTAACTGTTGGCTCTGTATAAGGGTTTGGGTTTGTTCTTTTTCACGGACCTTTGCAAGAAAATCCACTGACATCGTTTGCGGGTTTTTAAAGGTGTACACAGTACTGCTGGGATGCACCACATCGAGGTGAGAATGATGTTCCTGATACCATGTAGTAATTGCCAGATACTGGAGCAGCCTGCAGAATGCCCTTCAGATGGACTAGTGGAGAATGAACTGTTCTGAAACCGTACTGTGTTTGTACATAGGGCGCCTACTCTCAGTTCCTTGAATAAATAAATAAATGACCTTTTATATTTATTTCAAGAGCTGTTCTTGCTACAGATCTCTTTACTGTAGGCTTTGTCTCTGAGCTGAAAATAAAATAAATAGACATTTTAACAGACAGGGTCCAAAAATTACAGCCTGTACATCCACATATGCAAATTCCAGACTTCTGACGATGGAGCTACTAATGAGGAGAGAGCTACAAGTACTCAGTCTTTGGGGCAGCTGGACCATTTGTTTGGGCCTCTTACATGGATTTAGGGCACAGGAGGGATCTCACGGCACCTCTTTGAAACTTTCTGCCTATGGTCTTGGCCAAGCTACTGCTGTTTTCGCCTGCTGAGCCAAGCACAAGCAGAAAAACTTGCCTTCGGAAGGAGTGGCAAATGAAAATGTATAGGCTGAAATCAGACATTGGGAATGGATGATTGTATATATTGGTGTGCAGTAGGAGACGGCAGTAATATTTTTCTGGTTATGCTGTTTGTAAGCACAGGGGGAGGTAAGGACGGTAGTTAGCTGACCTTGCCAGTTGTGTCCTGGACTTTTAAACCACCGTGAAACAGTGGTTTTCATTAATCAGTAAAATTGGAGCTGTAGGTGGGTTTCCTGCCTACAGTAAGCCAAAGCAGTTTTCTTTTTCAACTCGACACTGCTACTGTTGGTACAGTGAATACTTTTTTTTCCAGTATGTTTTGCTGCTAATTGTGAGGAAGTATTTCAAAGGGCTAGCGAGGTGAAGAGGCTCTTTTCAAAACAGTTTTTCATCTTGGGAGAAGGAGGTCTCCCCAAGCACGGCTTTTTTAGGCTGACCTCCATTCATTGCTGATTTATCATTTGGCAAAATTACCTAATCCTTACAAAGGAAGATGAATTTTGAAAAACAATTTTTAAAAAGGAAATATTTGTATTTATTCCTTCTATCCATTAACAGCAAGAAGAACAAAAGGTGAAGGTAAAACAAATTTTGTCTATTCAGTGTTGAATATAAAAATGTAGAATTCCCAGTGGTCAAGAAATTGTGAATCCTTGGACTGCTGTAGTCTTGAAATTAGTCGTTAAGGCATGTGTGAGATACATCAGTAGCAGTCTAAGAGTAACGCTTAGTTTCCAGTCCTTTATTAATATTTGTTGCAGTTCCTTAGGCTGGGTAGGTCAGGAGCTCGTGCATCCAGTGCTGCCAGAGCTGCAGCATTCGTCTCAGCTCCTCACATCAGCGTTTCAACTCATAGGAGACTGTAGCGTTGCTGTANGCGTTGCTTTATTTTCCCCCCCCCCCCCGCCTTTTTCCCCTCCTCGGATGCTCTCTGTGCATTTTGTTTGTGTACATGTTTTTTGTAGTGTAAGATATGAGATTTTATATTTTTTCATAAAAATAAAAATTTTGAATAACGGCTACATCCAGTTGTGGATCACACACGCAGTTTGTGAGCCTTCCACGAAGCGTCGCGTTCTCCTCCCTCAGCAGCAGCGAGCATCAGCTTGGGAGAGGCCTAATGGAGGTGGTGGTGGGCTCGTGGAGAGCTTGGAGATCCGTCAGCTTCAGGCTCCTGCAAGGCAACCGCTGCTGGAGGACAAAGGGGAGAGCTGTGGTTCAGGATGCTGGTTCTCCCAGCCTCGTGGGAAGCTGCGGCAGACGGTGGGTGATGCACTTGTACCCTGGTGTTTGTGGCCAAGAAAGGCATGGCAGGCTGGAACGGCAGAGGAGCGACACTATTTACAAAAGGGAGCAGCAGGTCAATTGTGTTAGCAAACTGATGTTGTCAGCAGCTCGGGTAAAATGTCTAGATTGACATGCCAGTCCCAGTGCAGTATTTTCTTACACAGTCTGGGGTATCTGCTGCTGGAGCAGGATGGCGACAGACTGCAAGACGCTGACAGGGAGCAGAGGACAGGGGAAAATACGATGCTAACTCACCCCACCTAGGCCAAGACTCTGCTCAGGCAGCAGTGTGCTCTGTGAAGGCAGAGGCTGCCAAGAGGAAAGCACAGGAATAGGGAAACTTCTTTAAAGAGGCTGAAATCAAAGTAGCTTTGCAGATGATGGGGTGGCTTCAAGTAGCTGAGGCTGGGCTCACATGGGGAAAACAAAAGTATTCACCACCTCTAGTAGTTTAAATGAAAAAAAAAAAAAAAAGAAAAAAGAAAATAAGGCAGGCAAAAATCTTGAAGAACAAGGATGTTTAACATGGGTTTTTTGGAAAGGTGCCCGATTTTAGCTGCCATAGAAATAGGGATGGTACCCGCATGAAGACACATCCATGAAAGTGACTTCATCTTGCCCCCATTTCTCAGAGGGAGAAGGAGATTATCCTGACCAAATGGTGAACAGACAGAACTCAGTACTGCTACCAAGCTGTGGGGGCTGGTAAGGATGACAGCTGGCTGCAAAGTCCTTCTGTAGTGCTCAGTTTTAAGGGAGAGCTAAGGGATTAGGCAATTTCTGCAAGCCTTTCTGTCTTACATTTCCTATCCAATAGCCTAAAAGTGGGTCCTGGGGAGCTGTGAATCCCCTCCCTTCTGCCAGCCCAGCAAGGTCCGAGCCCGTAGCACTGGCATGCGCAGAGGGTGCCCCGGCCCCAGGACAGGAGCAGCAGGGAGGCTGCTTCCCATCGCCCTGTGAAGCTGAGCTGCCGTGCAGAAAGCAATGCAAGATTTATGAGGCCATGGGGAGAGTGAGCAAGGGACTCTTCATGTATTTTTCATGGCCTGAAATGCATAAATAGCATGCAATGCATAAACTGTGACCAGATACTTAAACAAAAAAGGCAATGAAGAGCAGGCTGGAACAGGGGGAGAAGTGATGAAAGAATGAGGGAGATTTATTCAAGTCAACAGGGCCTGATGAAAGTCACCCCCGAGTGCATTAAGAAGCAGCCAGAACAGCACGGCCTGAACCCAGGGTGATTCATCTTCACTGACGTGAGGATGGAGCCGGACCCTGAGGACTGGAGAAGGGCACACGTAGTATCTGCTCGTTAAAATGGATGGGTAGGAGGGGAGAGGCTGGCTCATCTGCAATTCCTCGGGTGCAGCGCGGTACCTGGGAAGACGCTAGGACAAACTATTGCACAACTGGTTTATCATGCCACAGACGGGCCGTGCAGAAAGCAAAATAGCATCAGGGGATCACAGAAATGAAATAGCACGCAAACGGGGGGAAGGCAGGAGGAAAGGGCTACGCAGGGGTGCAGGGGAGACTGCTGCAGAGGTGTCTGCTGGCCCCATACTGGGGGTTACATGGGTTGCAAGTGCTGAGTCTTGAAAGGTAGATCTAACCAAGGAGGCAGAAAGCAATCTCCACCATGGGGGCTGGCACCATCTCACCCACTGCCCTAAAAGCACCTTGTGCAGGGGAAGGCAACAGAGGGACAGGAGCCCGGAGGAATGGACAGTGAGAGGCTGGGGCTCTCAGGTGCATGAAAGGCTATTGCAAGGAGGGGCTGGAGGGTTTCTCATAGTAATGACAAAGAAGAAAGGAATTTACATTGTTTTTCTGCTGAGGGATATGTTTGGGGTGGAGAGAGCACAATGCCTTCCTGCAGGTAGGGAAAAGCAGCAACAGCCCAGCAAACTCAAAGCTATTTCAGTATAATTTCTGTGGTGCATGCCACCCTTTCCGGTACTCCACGTTCCCCTGGCACCCGTGGCATTCTGCTAATTAGGTGCACGTGTGCTTCCGAGTGTGCATTTTTATTAACACATCCGCTGCCAGAGGTCAAACCTCCTTTACATGAAAATGGGAAAGCAATCCAACACCAATATCAGGAAGGAATCATGAGCCAGAGCGGCACAGCCAGCAAAAGGCTTTGCCCTCGCTTGGCGAAAGCTGCCCGTCACTCATTTTGCACCCCTGTAAGCAAACCCAAATTGCAACAGAGCAGTAAAACGCTGCTTAAAGCCAACAGAAGCAGCTGCATTCAGAGCATGCAAAGACTCAACTGTGCTTAGCCGTGCTGCAAGGCCCCGGGAGGCAGCCAGGGCTGCCCTTTGGGTTCAGCCTTATGTAGGAGGCCACTTAGGGCTCATTAGTTGTGAATTGAGCTGGCTTGGTGTGGGAGGGAGTATTTTCAGTGCCCTGACTTTCAGGCAAACAAAGGACATTTCTCGGTGCTTTTCCCGCCCATTTCAGCCTTCGCTGTGCACGTATTTCATGCTGTAGGTACTCTGGGATGGGTATGGAAGGGTATTCCCTTACTCTGGTAAGGGAAGCCATGGAGAAATCGGTGGCAAGATGCTCACTGAAGTCACCCACTGCCTCTGTGACAGCACTTCCCGTTTGAGCGTTTTGGTCATGTCCCTTGGGACCCGCTGGATCCGGGTGGCTGCAAGCTCAAGGATGTTTCTCTGCAGTTTGAACAGCCCTGGTTCCCGGCACACAAAAGAGTGAACTTCTTGGTGCAAGCCTCACCTTGCGAGTGCCGCCCCTTCCAGCCTGTCAGGAGCCTAGCACAGACTAATATTGTAGTTTCAGAAAGCAGAAGTGTTTATCCAGCAGTACTTGGATAAACAAATATTGGAATTTCAAACAGTGGCAGCCCTTGAAATGTTCTGCTCTTGACAATTTGACTTCCCCACCAACCCAGACTTTGTTCTACTAAGCGAAGTTTTTGGCATGATGGAAATGGGGCTCAGGTTCTGGCTGAACAGCACTGCTCTCCTTTCTCTCCCCGATTTTTGGGTTTTCCTCTTCCCCCTTTCAGTCTGAGCACCAAACCAGAAAATCCCCTCCTTGTCCAGTGCTAACTTTCACAATTGCTGAAGCAAAGTGAAAAAGATGCTTTACTACACTGATGTGTTCATTTTGTAACCTATTAGCAGACCTGGCTGGGAGTTTGACCACAAAATTCCTTCAGCTTCCGCATAAGTAGGTGCTGGATGCATTTGTGCAACTGAAGATGACTTACTTCTCTTGAGATTTATTGTTTAACTATGNAGCTTGGAGAAAAAAAAAAAAAAAAAAAAAAAAAGAGAGAGAGAAAAGAGGAAAGGGGCACGTTTGGGGGGTACACCGGGGGAGTTATATGCAAAGTCAGAGGAGATTTATGTTAGCTAACAATGGGGCTGTTGTAGGGATTTTTAGGAGAGGATACAAAAGGCAAAAGCCTGCTTTGTGCCTGCTGAAGGAGCCCACACACTGTTAATGCAATAATCAGGCAGAGAGCAGGTGGGAAGTAACTTTTTAATAAGAGTTGGCTGCTTTCCTGCCCAAAATAATGGCAGGTGGAGACTGAGATTTGTGGCTGAAAATCACTTCTCTGATATATCTGTTGCATAAGGGAGAGAGAACAAAACTGTGAGATGGGATGCTAGCTGTTTTCTTGTTTTGCTACCAATAAAGGCCATATTTATTGCAAGAAAATTGAAATCCTATTGATTTTTCTTCTAAGACAATGTGTTCCCAGCTTGACATTTAAACATGAAACTCAGAGCTCCAAAGTTTAATCATTTACTCCTTGAGAAATACAGTGTATGGAGTTGCTGAATGAAAGGGCATGCAAGGTAAAAATGATACTTCCTTAAAAGACGAAGAAAAAAGGGAGCAACCTCTCCCATCCATCGGCAACGAAAAATGATCCTGGTGCCAAAGGGAGGGAGGGTAAGGGAACCTGTGAGAGCCAGCAGAAAGGGTGGAGAAACAGCAAAGTAAAACAAAAATAATAAGTTTGTCCTGAAGAATGTCATGACATCCCCAAATAAAACAGGTAATGTGCATGGTCCTTGGCTTTAGAGCTAATGGGAAGAACTCCTCCAACAAATCCAAAGCTCACCAACACTGTGGTGAGAAAGCTGCCGTGATGGCAGCAATGTCCATGAAGGGCCAAAGCCCTCAGGCACTCTTCATGCCTCCCTAACATGCACTGAAATCTGGTGGTTTCTTTGTTGCTCGGAGGCAAAACGCAGGGATGGTAATTAGCATTCAGGTGCTGTTGTTAGCATAATTAGAGGGGCAAAAGGCTGACAGTGATAGCTGCAAAGCTGGGACCCGGGTCAGAAATATAATGGAGAAATAAATTACAGCAAGAGAGCTCATTCAGAGAGAGAATTTAGACACAGCAGGTACCAGGATGGAAAAGAACCCTTCCTCCTGCCAGTTCATCATTTGTGCTCTGCTGATCTCCATGGAAATAACCGGTAAGCCAGGCGGGGTGAGGGCTGGGGCCAGCATTTCATGTGTGCGCTCAGGGTCAAGCCCCACAGCTGGCGAGGGGCATGGCCGTTTTCCCTCACCCTTTGGCTTGGCATTTCTCACAGCAAATCTTCAGCTCCAAACCCAAAGGGCATGTCCAAAAATATTGGTCCCATGAGACATTTGTCTCTTAGGAGATGAGTGTAACTGCACAGACGCTCCTGTCCAGAGCCAGCATCGGGGTACAGTGATGTTCTGTCTCTCTTCAGCTGATGTGTGTTATCAGGGACCAAGTCTCTGGCATTAGAAGTGAAGGCAGGTTGAATCTGTGTTTGTGAAAAGATTAATTCCCCTTCAGGACCAATCCATGGTTAATCTCTGCTTGCGTTTATCGAGCATCTCAGGAAGCTCAGCCATTTTCCCCAGCCTGGGTGCCCACTTCTCGCCAGCTGAGTGGTCCTCCCTTTGAGGCACCCACCTTTTGCCTGTGGGTGCTGGCATCACAAGCGGTGCCCTGGCTTCTCCAGCAACATTACCATCCATGGAATGAGCTGCCAGGACCATTGGGTACCCTCAAGGGACCAGGTGACCGTGACAGGGTATTGCAAGCTGCTGGCTGGGAATGTGCATCACCGAGAACTGCTGAAAAGAAAAGAAAAAAAATGTGATAGAACCTGGTGGCTTGCAGTGGATTTGTATCTTAACATCAGACTAAAAAATGCGGGTAACCATCCTGGTGACCCCTCCATTCCTGTAAATTTGGGAAGCCTGAGAACAGCTTGGATTTGAGAAGGGAAGCGTGTGGTCATGGCCGTTTCCTTGCAGTAATGGTGGTGCTGTAGTGGGAGGTGGTGCAAAGTGGTGCAGCTCCCTTTGAAACCAGGGGGTAGGATCCTGGCTCCCCTTGAGAGGTGGGGGGGGGGGGGGGGGGGGGGAAGGCAAAGAAAGAAAGGCCTTTTTTTTTTTTCTTTTTTTTTTCTGGCAGACAAAACGCCAGGTGCCCCAGCTGCTTTGGCAGAGGGGAGCGGCGCTGCCGCCCTGTGCCCCCCATGTGTGGTGTCACAGCTGGCTCTCATTCAGCCTTGTGTGCTGAATCTGAGTGTGTGCCAAGCCAGCGTCAAGTTGAAACGTGTCCATCAGCAGCGGCATTGTACAGGCATCTGCTCTCCGGAGATGGCAGGGGACTGTTATCCCAGTGTAATCTCATTTTGCACTGACATTATTCACGTATTCAAGGGGAGGAGAAGTCAGGTTTTCTAAAAGAAATATGAGAAGGATGCGCGCAGTGCTCTGCTACGAGCAGAGCAGCTCCGGGAGGTTATTTTCATGCTGCACAAGCATCCCGCTGATCAAGCGGCTGGTGTGTAAACGCCAGCAAATCCGGAGTCGCATCGCAGACACTTTTGTGGTTGCCTGCAGACGGGCAGGTTTGATCTTCGCCTCATTTGAAGCTCACCCCTGGCAAAGCCCTAAAGCAACGGGATTATTTTGTGGATGGCCCAAAGCCTTGGGCAGACTGGATAAAAGCACACCGACTCCTGCACGTGGCCAGGCTGGGGATGCTCTCTGAAACTCAGCCACTCCTCAGGGCTCCCCGGACCCCCACTAGCCCCTCGGGGGCTGTGAGCCCATGCAGTGAGGTGTCCCTCAAGCCACCTGGCAAAAGTGCACGCTGTGCCCCAAGCTGGAGGGTTTCCCAGCTACCCATGTCCCCAGGCAGCACATGGGAAATGAATTGCCCCTGCTATGAGGGACACCGGCCTGTGGGAGTCAGTGTGGAGAGAAATCAATCTTGGGGATGCCGCATGATTTCGTTTGCTCGTTGCAGCATGAAGTGTGAAATAAATTCTTTACAAAGAAAGCTCATTCTGGGAAACCTCGGGGCATCTGGCTTTATTCGCCAATGCAATGGCCCTATGAATCAACTGCAACTGATCTGATATTTAAAAGACAAGGCCGTAAATATTATGTATTGAAACAGTATTTGTATGGGGCTGAACTTGTTCCCTTTTTATATTCCTGGGCAACGTTTACAATACAGTATGCATGCTGTATATGTACATACATTGATATGTGATGATACAGACACAGTCATCATACCAGGAGAGTTGTGTGCATGGACCTTGCTGCGAGGATTTCAGGAAACCCTGGCACTACCGCTTGCTCATTTTCATATTGCCTTTTGTCATGGTGCGGGTCGGAGGGCCGCTGGAAAGCCACAGCTAAACATGTTTTAATTAACTGCCCGTGTGGCCATCAGCGAGAAGCGTGATGAAAAGTGGCCACATTTCTGCCTTTCTCTAAAAGGGGGCAGGGGAGGAGGGAAATTAATCCCTTCTCCGTTTGAACTGGCAGGCCTCATAAGGCTTGGAACACATCTGAGAAATGCAGAAAGGGATCTGAACTTGCAGTAATAAGCAGACACTCAATACGCCTTGATGAGTGAATGCATTTGCTGTGCAAAGAGCCTATAGAGAGCTAAGTGTTTGCAGCGATGAGAATGGGAGATGATTCCCCTTCTGTGAATTTGCCTAAGTACAGAATAAACATCTATTTTGTTTCTGCTTGCCTCTTTTTTTTCTAAAGACCAGCTGTCTGGTAATGTGTATAATGATGGTCCCGCCAGGGATGGAAGCCTGAATTCCTATTCATATGCAAAATTATGAGAGACAAACTTTAGTTTTGGCCCAAATACTGCTGTGCAGTTTTCCAAATGAAGGAAATTCCAGCTTGCCATGGTTTTGCTGCTCAAGTGCATGACAGGTGTCTTTAAAAAATGGATGTTTGTTGTCATTGATTATTTCTCTTGGAGGATATAATATCAGGAATACTGATATCTTGGACAAGTGGAGTGGTGGTCACCCCACCAGCATCACAGGGCGAGGGGACTGAAGGTGAGCAAGCAGCATCGCATGCAGAAATGCTGGCTGGGTGACAGCTGTCCTTCCTCTGGCACCTTACCAAGAACGAGAGAAAGTGGGGGAAAAGGGATGAGCATGATGGTAAAGGGCCTGAGGCAACTGGGGAAACCGCGTGTTTGTGCAAAACCAGATCCTGGACTGCTAGGTATGCGTTTTCAGGCAGACTGCTTAGTGCTTGCAAGCCAGTCACTGTTTGCTCTCTGAAGCCCTGCCAAATCCTGTAAGAAGTTCATACTAAAGAAAGTGGAGGATTTTTTTTATTACTGTTTTATTTGTTTGAGGTGTTACCCATTCGCGAGCTCCTAGGCTTCACTGAGCCATTTCACTTCTAAGGGAGGCCATCAGATTTGCAAACAGGGCAGGAGCCTGCACTGAGCAGGAAGAGGCAGCGCTGGTAGCGTGCATTGGGAGCAGGGCGGAGGGGACGTGCTTGAGGAAAAGCACGAATGCAGCAGCTGGGGCTCCCCCCTGGGTGATGGGGATAGGGGAGCTCATTTTCAGGAGAAGTAGCTATAAACAGCCAGATTGCTACTGGAAAACCAAAACCAAAGTTGTTCCTCCTCTGGGGCACAGGCTGGCTCAGGCATCACCACAGGGCTGTTTTGGGGGGGCTGCACGTGCTGTGCACCCAGGCGCTGGGCAAGCCTTTTTTCAGACTGGCTACTTGCCTTGGGACTGTGTCAGTCAGAGAGAGGAAGTGATTTAAGAGGAAAGCAGGCAAATTTGGCACATTTTTTTTTCCCAAGGACGAGGAAGTGGTGGGACGATATTTCTTTCCCGCCGTCTCAAGATGAATGGGGGCTTCATGGCAATGAGGCAGCCGCGGTCTGTTAAGAGACCTGGGGAGTTGGGCTGGCGTGGGCTTTACGCTTAGCCTCACAGCTGGTGCAGGTGCATTTCCAGCCATAAGAAGCAATAACATTCCCAGTGGAAACATTCAGCTGTGGTAAAACAGACAGAAATCTATTATCCATGTGAATGCAATGTCAATGTTTACAGAGAGAGGTCAAAGAAGAGAGCTCTGCTCGGTAAATGTCAGCTCTGGAGGAGGAGGAAGCATTACTGGCATTTGCATTCATGTCAAAGCAGTCCCTGCAACGCTCCTGAATATTGAGGAGGCTTCGCAGCCCCGAGCCCTCTTTGCCCCCTCCTCTTGCATCATCCCAGTGCTGACCACAATGGCTTTGGTCACCTCCCGACTGCCTGGCAGTGACGCTGGCTGTTCCCACCCCATTCCTCTCCTTACTGGGGATGCAAGCAACAAGTGTCACCCAGCTGCAGCGGCAGGGGGCAGCTCCGACCCAGGGGTGCTTCAGGTCCCTTTTCACCTGCAGGAGGGCAGCCAGGATGGCAGGCTGGCCTGCGAGGAGGGGGAAGGCAGTGGTGCTCAGCGCCCTCGGGCCACTTGCAACACAAGCCACGTGTCTGACAGTTTTGCGTGAGTCACTCGCGCCCGGTGTCATGCCAGATGAATCGTCGTGTGGTTTTCAGTGGAGAAGATTAGGGCATATTTTCCTTTTTAACTAGAGGAAATGAGATAATCCTGTACTTAAGCCATTGTATGAGTGTTTCTTGATAGCTCTATGAACTTACAGGAAAGCTTTCCTGTAAGCTTATCTGTGGTTAACAGGGCCTTTTACAGAGAGGGAAAGAAAAGAGGGTGCAAAAGGAACAGAAAGTGACACAAAGCAGTGCTTGGAGGACCCAGTTTTCAAAAAGCCCATGTGAAGAGGTGGATCAGTATGGAACCGAGCCTTGTCAAAAGCCGAGCGGTGGTTAGGCAACTCCAGAGCAGCCTTTCTGACAGCAAAGGCTTCCCGGCAGCAGAAGGGATGGGAGACAGAAAACCCAAATGAAATATGCACAAGATTTTTGCCAGACTGCCAGCTTATTTTGCGAAGTACTCTGAAAAGCCTGCTGGATGTGGCCAGGCAGGAACTGTGTTTTGCCCTGACCAGCTGAGGAGGTCTAGGTTATGAACTGCGCTGCTAAACTGACTGCATGCCTAACATCCAAAAGGCAAGAAATTACCAAATTCTCATTGCTTTTCCTCCAGGGTGGAACCACAATTTTGGGTTTTGCTAAAGGACCTCCGACTATTTTACTGCAGGGCTTTGGGCTTTGGGTTGAAAGCACCCATATTAAACAGTGGTCAAGATTGGTTTATCCCTGCTGCTCATCGTTACTAGGAGTTCTGATAAGCAATGTGGGAGATTCCAAGCACCTTTAAATGAAGGCCAAGGCTGTGTTGCGTGAAGCACCACGCAGACACATTCCCATGGACGATCCCTGCTCAAGACAGGTTTTAGTCAAAGCAGGGACAAGCAGCAGAGCATGAGCAGGAAATTTTTGAATGGATTCTTGCAGCCTGCAACCCTGCACACGGAAATGGCACGATCCTCAGGTGATGCTCCCAGGCGTGAGAGGAATATCACCACTCCGCACAGCAGGTATCCATCCTGAGGCTGCTGGTGGGGAGTGGGCGTTTCTGCTGTTCTGCTGTTTTCCCATGGAGGAAAGCAGTCTGTGTCACCCCAGAAAAGCAGGAAAACTCCCATGCATTTGCCAAGTGGAAGAAATGCCTCTTGCCAAGGAGTGAGTTCCTTCCTCTGTCCTTGGGCTGTGTTCCTGTGCTAACTTTTGCCTATGACAGTATCTATGCGTAATGAAAACTTCAGGCTACAGTGACCTGCGAGGCTGTGGGCTGTCCCTAGCTCTGACTGTCATCAGCTCTTGTACTAGAGCAGCCCCCAGTACTCAGCAGTGCACATGGGCAGTCATACGTGCAGGAAGACACACGGGGAGCAACGTAAACAGGCAACAGAAACCCCTTTCTGCTTGCTTGTTGTCGCTTTGGGGTCAGGGAGGCCAGAGGCAGGGAGGGGAGTTCCCAGCTGTGCTTTTTTGGGCAGCGGCTTCACGCAGGGGAAAACGTATCACTGCAGGGTGGAAAAAAGAAGGGACACGTATGGCCCAGCACCAGGGCGTGTGTCCTGTGTTTTGTAGGCATGCCCTGATACAAGTGGGCGTTCTGGCTGTTGCATGGAAATACAGAAAGCGGGCTGTTTGCAGTATGAGACATGGGTAAAGGATTGTGGCAGGGCGGAGGGAAGCCATGTTAACGTGCAATGAAGTTGGGTGATTAATTAGGCGCAGTGCTGGAACCAAAATCAAATGTGGCATTCCAGGGGAGGAACCACAAATTGATGAAGACAAAGCTATGCATCCTTTATATAGACACCAATAACCCTTACAATATCAAATGCTGCTGCTCCACTCTATGATGATAAATGCCTGAGTACATGAAAACACACTGAGCTGCTGTTGCAGCCAACCCGCGGCTGGGGGGTTATTTGCATGTAAATGGGGGGGGGAGCAGCATGCCAGGGGAGCTTCTTGTGTTTCTGGGTGAAGCAGTAGCACAGTCCCCACATGGCTGAGCTCTTTCTGCATGACTCCTGGCCAGCAAAGCACTTCAGCCACCACCATAAATCGAGGCCTGGGGATAACTACCGTTTTGCTTCGAGCTGACATGCTTGGATGTCATTGCTTTGCCCTTCGAAGGGCGGTAGCCTCGATAGCCACGGATCACTGCAGGAGAACTTCTCAGCCAGCTCTGCTGAGCAGAGTTCAAGGGGCAACTGGACCATCCCACAGCACTGAAAAGACAGCGCAGAAGGAGAGGAGGGGAAATCTTCCGAGCCATAACGACTTCATGATGTCTCTGCTAAAAAAGGTGCATGGGAGAGGTCACCACCTCTGGGGTGGCAACATGGCCGTGTGGGTGCTGTGCCGTGACCACAGCCTCTGAACCTGGGCACTTGAGGCATCCCTAAGCCTCAACACTGCCATAAAAGTGAAAATCCTTTTTATTATTTGGGTTTTTTTTGCAGGTGCCAGCTGTCTCTTTCTCATGGCTCTGAAAACACATCCATAAATATTTTGATCACTGCCTAAAGGAAAAAGAGACAATGTGTCTCAAACATACCTGTGTTTGCAGGGCAGTTTACCAGCTGCACCTCCTTCCCCAGCTGTGGTCCTGCTTACCTGGTGGCAAAAGATACTCTCTGGCATGGGGAAAGTTGTCTTGTGCTTTCAGTTTCTTTCTAGATTAAGTTTTTTTTGTATTTGGGGAAGACCTTCTGGAGATGTTTCCTTGCTGCCTGTTTCCTTCATAACAGTTTTATTAATAAAACAAAATTGGCAAAAATCTTTGGCAGGTTTACGAATGCTGTCACTTGACATTTAGAGCCATGCAATACAGATTTGTTTTGCACGGTATCTTGTGATTTGCTTTGTCTGTGGCGTTAGTCAGCGGTAATTGATTTGATATTAATACCGATTAGTAAAAATAACAATATGTTCCGAACACCTGAGCACAGAGAAAGATATCAGTGTGGGTAATTTTCGTACGTGTGCAGAGGGATTTGCTGCGGCCAACAGAATATTAAGCAGGGCCTCTCCGGAAGGGGTTTCTTGACAGCAGCGTGCTCAGAGCGCAGCCCCTGGGGTCTAAGGCCAGTGGTGGTTCTGCTGGAAACGATTCCTGCTGAAGAGTCCCAGACCACAGGCCTTAAGCCACGCCAGAGGGCCCACACACCTGTGCAACCTTGTCCTATCTTAGATGCTGGGCAGTCTCTCAGTGCAGTTGCAGCGTTGCTCAGTGCGTGCAGACCTTTCCCACCCACGCCGGAAGGAGTAAATGGCATTTTCTGGGGTTTATTGTGTGTTTATTTCCTGGGGTGGCTCTTGAGATGTCCGGGGAGCAATTCAGTGGCTCTAGAAACAGCATCCTCCAAGGGTTTTTCCAGCACCTCTGAGCAGCCATATTTTGATCCAGCTGTGTTCTGCCTGAGACTCTTCATGAAGAAATACCATCTGAACACAGTGTCATTATTAGCAGTGCTGTGTGATGCCCTCTGCTTCCAGACCGGCCTTTCCCAACAGGCTCGCTGTCACCTGGGCTGCCGTTACACCTGCACGCAAACTGCTTGGCAATAACAGCAGCAGTGTGCTGGCACCTCACGTTGGGTGAGCCGTGGAGCGTTCAAGCCGTGTTGCACACCCAGGCGATAACGGTTGTAACGGTCGTAACGGCCGCCGCAGAGCGCAGCGCTTGCAAGGCCGCCACACGGCCGCGAGGAATGGCTGCAGCTCCTCGGGATCCGCGCGTCTCGCTGCGGGCTCACCTGGCCGTGGGCAAGGGCCGGGCCTCTGCTCCAAAACCGAGCGACCACGGGTGGTACGGCTCCCGGAAATGACAGCTCGTGTCTGTTCGACACAACACAGTCCTGACGTTCAGCGTCGACAATGGCATTATAGTTCTGCACAAACCAAAGGGACAGATTTCTGACGCAACGGCGCTAGAAGACACTGGTTCATTTATCATCAAAAGAGGCTAGAGCAGGAAATTTGATGACACCCGGGACGCAGAGAAATGCAGAGTCTGAACTCCAGGAACCCCTAGGAGGCTGAATTTGACCTCTAGAAACTCTGGGGAGGTAATTGGTTGACCTCAGATGACCCCGGGGTCCACAAGAAATGCAGGGTTTGACCTCCAGTAACCCCAAGAGGCTGAATTTGACCTCCAGTAACCCCGGGGAAGTAATTGGTTGACCTCAGATGACCCCGCGGTCCACAAGAAATGCAGGGTTTGACCTCAAGTATCCCCAAGTGGCTGAATTTGACCTCCAGTAACCCCGGGGAAGTAATTGGTTGACCTCAGATGACCCCGGGGCCCTGGAGAAATGCAGAGTTTGACCTCCAGTAACCCCAAGAGGCTGAATTTGACCTCCAATAACCCCAAGGTGGTCATTGGTTGACCTCAGATGACCCTGGGACTCTCACAGACTTGTGAATTTGACCTCCAGTAAACCCAAGGGGGCTGAATTTGACCTCAATAACCCCAAGGTGGTCATTGGTTGACCTCAGATGACCCTGGGACTCTCACAGACTTGTGAATTTGACCTCCAGTAAACCCAAGGGGGCTGAATTTGACCTCCAGTAACCCTGAGGAGGTAATTGGTTGACCTCAGATGACCCCGGGTTCCACAAGAAATGCAGGGTTTGACCTCCAGTAACCCCAAGAGGCTGAATTTGACCTCCAGTAACCCCGGGGAAGTAATTGGTTGACCTCAGATGACCCCGGGACCCTGGAGAAATGCTGAGGTTGACCTCCAGTAACCCCAAGAGGCTAAATTTGACCTCCAGTAACCCCATGGAGGCTGAATTTGACCTCTAGTAACCCCAAGTGGCTATATTTGACCTCTAGTAACCCCGGGGAGGCTGGATTTGACCTCCAGTAACCACAAGGGTGTAATTAGTTGACTTCAGATGACCCCTGGGCCCTGAAGAAATGCAGAGTTTGACCTCTAGTAATCCCAAGGTGCAGGATTTGACCTCCATTTACCGCAAGAGGCTGAATCAGGGGTGGGGGGTGGTCATTGATTGACCTCAGATGACCCTGGGTGCCCAAAAAATTCATATTTCACCTCCTGTCTCTTCAAAGTGCTTACTTTGGCCTGTATCAACCGTGTGGCTGTATTTTGTTCACCTCAGATTTCTCTGGGACCGTTATAAAATAGTGATTTTGACCTGTAGTAATTAGAAAAGTCAGATTTGCTATCTTGGTTCCCCAGAAAAGTTTGGAGGGATCACGTGTTTAAAAGTCATCTTAACCAAAGTTCATCTGTTCAGATGTCCAAGGTCCCAAGTTGGCCATTGTCAAATGATCGAATTCCACCAAGGCCTATTTTGACTTGGTGAAATTTGTAAGTTCATTGGGTCTAAATTCACAGTTCATGGTGGTCAAAGGTGAAAATATCATCAAGCCAAAGGCTGAAAGTTTCTCAGGGTCAAAATGTCACCAGAGAAAATGTCACAAGATACTCGATGTCAAAGTTTTGTCACATCAAATTTCAATAGTTCAGCAGGTGTCAAAGGTCAAAACATCACTGGGCATCAAAGATCATTAAACTGCAATATTTGGAATGTCATGGGGTCAAAGTGTCCAGCCCTTGCTCTTGGGGACTCAGGAAAACCTGAGCAATGGGGATTCTTTCAGAATCTCACCCATTTCCCAGATGTGGAGGCCAGGAGTAACACAGGTGGCAAGCCAGGAATCAGAGCCAGCTGTTCTTTATGTAAAGAAATTCATTAATTAAATATATCCAGGTAAGCATCACACAGAGATTTTAATTGAATTATTTATTTATTTATTTATTTCTAGTCGTTTTTTTTAGCCTTGGGAGTGCAATTGTACTGTAAGCTTTACATTACTTAACAGAGTTAAAACTATCTATTTCTATATTGGGTATGGAACATACACAGATATTACATACATTACTTTCACCCCCATTCGTTTTTCAATAAATGTTTTCCCCTTTCAATTCTCAAATTCTCAAACAATGTTTCTGCTGAAGTCTTCCAAATAAAATCAGGGAGAATATCAATATCTGGCAAATTCAAAAATGAAGTGCATTTTTCTCAGAAAGCTGAGCAGCTGTTGCCAGAGCAGCAGTAGCAGCTTCACATAAGCTGCAACAGGCCCTGTGGTTGCTCCAACCCCTGCAACAGGCCTTGCCATTCAGAGAACTAACCTGTGCCAGTACCAGTCACCCCCATACACAGTCAAAAGAAAAAAATGGTTGTGAAGTCACCTTGTTTAGTGAGGAAAGGAACTCCTACCAAGATAAGGATGGAATAAGAAGATGAGGATGAAGCATGGATGAGGAAGAGTCAGAACTTGTAAAGGAGGCAGTAACCATCTGCCCCTAACAACGGAGGAGCTGCAAGATATGCAAAAAATCCTCAGCCGTCATCCAGGTGAGCACATTGTCACCTGGCTGCTCCGATGCTGGGATAACGGAACCAGTAGCCTGGACTTAGTGGGCAGCAAGACAGGCAGCTGGGATCCCTTTCTAGGAAAGGAGACATTGGCAAAGTAATTGGAAAGGGGACACAGGCCTTCATCCTACAAATGCAACTCCTGTCAGCTGTGAAAGAGATATCACTCCAACAAAGGTTGTTAGTCAGGCAAGTGGAACACCATGGAGAAAGGTATCCAGAACCTGAGAAAATTAGCTGTGCTGAAGGTGATGTATAATACCGATCTGGACAATGATCACTTATCCCAAGAGCCAGATGACATCAAGTGCCCGCAACCTCTGTGGCAGAAATTTGTACAGAGTGCACCATCGTCATATGCCAACACACTGGCAGCAATGGCCTCAAAAGCTGAAGAAAATCCAGCAGTGCATGAACTGTCTAGCCTACTCCAACAATATGAAGAAAATCTCTCTTCTGCTCAGACTTGTGTCTGAGCTGTAGAGAAACTGTCCCAGGAGTTCCAGCATTTCAAAGACAATACGCCCTACTCCCCACCTGTACAGACCCGTATCTCAGCTACTGGAAGTAAGCATTCCCCTGCTCAAGAGAGGGTGTTTCATGAGTACACACCACATGCCCCTCTGTGGTTCTACTTCCTTGTGTTTTTTTTTTCTTTGGTTGTTCTTTGTTTGTTTGTTTGTTTTTCCCAAGCTGCAAACAGTACTGATTCCTTGTCCAAAGGCCTTTTTTGTTCTCTGGAAAATCAAAGGGATGAAAATGCTTTGTACAGTAAAGTCAGTGCCCAGTAGGAGCAAATGTTACATTGGTATAGGGGATCCTAAGACTGGGCACAGAGAAAAACACCAGTCTTGTGTTAAAGATATTGGAGAAGGTTTCAGGAGGCAGAGGTGTACTGCCTGTAGCAGACTTCACATCTAATCCTGCTTGTTGCTTCATTTTCATGCTTCAGTACCACTTCTGGGAAAATAATCTGGCTAGTATGCCTTCTCAAGCTCAGAATACGCTTGCAAAGACAAAAGCTCTTGTAGCTCTGAAGGTCTCAGACAGTGTAGTGATAGAGGTAGATGAAAGGAGATACTCAGCCCAAATTTAAGCTGGTGGGAACAGGAATGTTCTTTGTGCTACCAAAGCAGAGGAGCCAAACATCTGGTTTAGTCAAGTGGATTCATCTAATTCTCACAAAAAAAATTTCTAGGAAACAATTTGGCAGCACTGTGCACAACAATAAGTCTTATTTCTATCTTCTATCTTATTTCTTACAATTCTTATGAAATACGGTTGTGTTACTTTTTTTTTTTTTTTTTTTTTTTTTTTTTTTTTTAATTTTTTTCTTTTTTTTTTTTTTTAAATCTGCAGCTTTGATTCTGTCTTCTGTGGCACATCCTTGTCCATTGTCTAGTTACAGTCAGAAGGAATATTCAGAGCACACTGTGGTGAAACACATTCTTACTCCAACATATTAGTACGGGCTAAAGGGTGTAGGATATTATCTCAGAGCTGACCTACAGGAAACATTTACCATAGCTGCAAAGACTGGCAGAAAACAGCTCCTGAGGCTGCAATAACTCATGCTTGATATACAGAGACTGAAATGTCATACCACTGGCATTAAGAGATCTTAATGAATTAATAATGAGAAGTCATAAAAGAAGCTTTGTCCTTGTTTCACCCTAAGGATGGTTCAAAGGAATGCTAGGAACATGGGGGTTATGTTTTTTTTAAATCAGATTCTCAAGACTACATGTGTCACCACACAAAAAATATCTGCACTAAATCTTCTCTTCAGTTCATGGCTGCATAGCAGTCTTTAGTGAAATGATCAACAGTGATCAATGTTTAGGTATTTAAACTTCTTACTTGATCCTAAATGGAGCTTAGATAAGATCAGGAAAGCCAAGGCACAGATGGAACTGAACTTGTCAAGGGATGTGAAAAAATAACAAGGGATTGTACAGGTACATTGGTCAGAAAAGAAAGGCCAAGGAGAGTGTACCCCTTCTGATAAATGAGAAGGGAGAACTGGCAACAACAGACATGGAGGATGCTGAGGCACTCAACAAGTTCTTTGCCTCAGTCTTCACTGGCAGTCATGTACCCATGTCTCTCACATCCCTGAACCTCTAGGCAAGGGCTGGAGGAGCAAAATCCCTCCCACTCTAAGAGAAGAGCAAGTCTGAGACCTCCTCACGAGACTGAACATGTACAAGTCTATGGGGCCAGATGATGTGCATCCCTGGGTCCTGAAGGAACTGGCTGATGTGGTTGCCAAGCCACTCTCCATCATATTCAAAAAGTCACGGCTGTCAGGCAAAATCTCTGGTGACTGGGAAAAGGGAAACCACTCCCATCTTTAAGAAAGAGAGAAAGGAAGAGCCAGGGAACTGCGGGCTGGTGAGCCTCCCATCTGTGCCTGAGAAGATCATGGAACAGATCCTCCTGGGGGCTATGTTAAGGCACATGCAAGAAGGTGATCCAAGACAGCCAGCACGGCAGAGAAGCTGTGGGTGCCTCATCCCTGGAGGTGCTCAAGGCCAGGCTGAATGGGCCCTGGGCAGCCTGATCCAGTGGGTGGAATCCCTGCCCATGGCAGGAGCATTGGAACTAGATGATCCTTAAGGTCCTTTCCAACCCAAGCCATTCTGTGATTCTTAAGATGCCTAGTTTCCACAGAAAGCAAGAAGAGTAACAAATGCTTGAATCTTCACTGGAAACAATGAGTGTAATGAACACATGAAACTGCTGAAGGACTTAAGGGGGAATTTTTATTTCATATCCTAATTAGATTCTAGTGGTCTTCTGAAGATGCCAGTTATTGATTTTCCTAATGGCTTAGAAGAGTTTGTCAGCTCTGGATTGAGCCTTCTAATGGTAGGTGAGTCTCAGAAAACAAAAGGGTTAATTTCTCTGCAATCTTTTTCTCTGGATAAACAAAACACATTTCCCTAGGTTCTCCATAGATCAATTGCATCTTCCACACAGTAGTGCAGGTTAAAAAGGTCAGCCACCTTTAAATAAGCCCTAATTGACATTTACTTCCCAGAATGAGGGTTATCAAAGGTTAAGGTACATTTCCCTAGGCAGTCAGTGACCTAATTCTAAACATCATTAATCCATTTCACTCTTAAAAATAACACTGGCATTTTGAAAAGCTTGCTACCTTAAGGTATATCGCTGCTGCGTTTCTGGAGGTTGGCTGTGTTGGATTCCTTTGCCAAGAGCTTAGGTCATCTCCCGTTACCGCTCCTCAAACAATGCTGATGTTCAGCACTTGGCTTGTTCTACCACTGTTCACTTCTGGCCTCCTGTGTGCTGAGAGCACAAATGCCTGCGTCTGTCACTCTGCTGGCAGGTCAGTGAGAGCTTATCTGACTCCCGGTTGTGTTCCTCCACCTGTTCTTAGATGGTGATCTCTCACTCAGAGCAGGTGTTTGAGTAGCTCCTGGTTTGATCCAAGCTATGCTGGAAATGCTTAGGCTTAGGTAAGGGTGTCATGGTTTTGGCTGGGATAGAGTTAATTTTCTTCGTAGAGACTCATGTGGTGTTGTGGTTTGGATCTCTGATGGAAACAGCGATGATGCCACACCAATGTTTTCAGTTGTTACAGAGCAGTGCTAGCGCAGAGCCAAGGGCTTCTCTACATCTAGTGCTGTCCTGCCAGTGAGGAGCTGGGGGTGCACAACAAGTTGGGAGGGGATGCAGCTGGGACAGCTGACCCAGGCTGACCAAAGAGATATCCTGCACTATATGGCATCAACAATAGAAGCTGGGGCAAAGAAGAAGAAAGAAGGGAATGTTCAGAGTGATGGCATTTGTCTACCCCACAAACTGTTACGCATGATGAGCCCCGCCTTCCTGGACAGGGCTGAACATCTGCCTGCCGATGGAAGTAGTGAATAAATTGTTTTGTTTTCCTTGTGTGCATGGCTTTTCCTTTACTAAGTAAACTAGGTTTATCTCAGTCCCCACTTTCTCACGCATTCACACTTCCCATTCTCTCCCGCATCCCACCTGGGGAGAGTGAGCAAGGAGCTGGGTGGTACTGAGCTGCCAGCCAGGGCTAAACCACAACGAGGGGCTCTAGGCAATGACTCACCTGACCGGATACTGCACAAATTACTCTGTTATGCAGCTCGGCATGAGTTTCCTCAGCAAGCTGATACAGCAAATGCTCAGCTTCTAGCATAGCTGAGAACTGATCAGAGAACAAGCTACAAACAGTGCCTTCCTCCCTTAATCACGGACATGAGCACCACACACAGTCACGTCCTGAAACCCCACCAGGACTGCATGCACACACAAGGTGCTACAGAAGGGGCCCAGAATCTGCCCCTTTCGGGCCTGCCCAAAGCTTTCTGTCTGGCAGTATCTCCTCCCTTCTCTCTCTGCTTTAAAGGTGGCTGCAAAAAGTCCAACTGACAGGCACTGAGCAAAGCAGTCTAAAGATGACTCGTTGTAAAACAGTGGGTCTTCATCTCCTCCTGGTGGCTGAATGACTGTAGTCACCTGTAAGCACATTGCTGCTGGCTAGCTGGGAAGAAATCCTTTCAGCTCTGGGGACAGAAATCCCCTCTGTTCTGTCCCCCAGGGATCATTTGCCTAGAGGTTATTGCGTGATCATCTTCAACGAGATCCATTTACCAAAGATCAGCAGTCTAAAACATTTCAGTAATAATTGAAAATAACAAAGTGATGATTCCAGATGGGAGAAAAGCTGATTTAAAACATTTTCCAACTTCACAGAGGATATTTGTTTATTTCTGACGTCTCTTTTATGGTACAGCATTGGTTATGTTCAGGCTGAAACTGTGGGCTTGGGGAGGGTGAGCACTGTGTCTTTCAGAGTCAGCACCTCACTTGCTGGAGCTGAGTACTTCTTGACTGCAGGCAGGAAACACAAGGCTGCAGCACGCTGCACTGGGGGCTCTCCTGCCTGTTTGCAGCAGAGTCAGTGTGATGCCACTGAGAGCCTAAAAGGACATGAGGTGAGTGACAAGGTGAGCCAAAGAGAAGCCGAGATCATCTGCTTGAATTAGAAGAGAGCAGAGATGGGGAACAGAGAACAGGGTGCGGATCCCTCCCCAGGAACATACACACGCTCGCATCAGTCCCACTATAGCACTCCTATTTGCAGCTACAGGGAAGACTCTGAGAAAGTTGTTTCCTCTTCTTTTTAAACAAGACTTCAGCAGCATCAATAGGAAGAGAGCCGTATCTCAAGGCAACTCGCATGAATTCAGTTCCCATGGCTTTGAAAAAGAAAGCAAGTCACATTTCTCTTAGGGTTACTTCGATCTGGGCAGGTGAGACCAAGAGAAAAATAACCCAAATTGCAGACACCACGTATTGAAATACTCTCCTCAGCAAGCAGTTCATTAACACTCTAGTTGAAATGCCTGGTGAAATTGTGGATCCATAAAGGACAGCTTTGTATGTGAGAGGTTCAAAGGCAATAAAGGGTGTTTAGATAGCTAGGCATGGCTAGCGTCTGTGCTCCATAATCTTTTCTATCTGGCATTTATGTGTTTCTACTGAGGGCCTGGAGCTCAGCGGTGTTTGCAGGAGCTAGCTCATTGTTTTCGCCCAATTGATTGTGCACCATTGTGCACAGCAGCAGGGATGTCTGGATGCTGTCTGATCCCAATCATTTGAGTTGCCCCAAATGTCAGCATCAAAATCAGTGACATCAGTCTTTTAGAAAGAGAGAGAGAAAGAGAGAGAGAGAACGAGGAGGACAGGAGAAAAGCAGAAGTACTTCTCAGTGTTTCCCTCTTATTCAGCTAAGATCATGTTCTTTTTGGTCTTCTGCGCTGCTGAAGGGAGAAGGAAACTTTTCATGGAAAAAAGAAAAAGGATATGGCTGTCTAAAGAAGCTAAAGAAATTAAAGAAACCCTTCAGAAAATTGATCACCAAAATCGCTTTTTGTCCCAACTACAAAATTAATTCTCAGGAAAAGGAACCTCCCCTGTACATAAGAACAGCATTAGTAGCTCAGATCGAAGATCTCTTCTCTGACAGGGGTTCCAAACCCACAGTTAGGGAAAAGGCAGAAGAAAGGAAGGTTTAAATGACTCTTCCCTTTGTGTTTCTTTTCTCGGGTGGCCAAAGTGTAAGATCTTCCCCAGCTGTTGGCTATGTCTGCTCCACCCTATTTGACAGCCACCAAGGCATCCTCCTCTGTCTCTCTGAACCACCTCTGCACTACCAATAGCATCCTGTGGCGAGGAGTTACATCCTACAACACTGCCTGCCTTGCAGCTGACAGGAAGAGTCTGGGTCCTATCGGTTTGATGTTTGCCCTCCCTAGGAGAACACCCCAGGTAACACTTGAGTCTCATGAGCCTTTTCAAGCCACGACAATTCCATAAGCTGCTCAAAAATTTCCAAGCAGCTGCAACGACCAGGCTTGTGAACCAGAGACCACAATCTCTGCTTCTCTCACCACCTTCTTGGGTACCACAGCTTCACAGAACATAAATGTATTTGAAGGGTGCACACAGTTGCTTTGGAGAAGGAAGCCAGTGTTGAAAAGAAACGTGCACTTTTCTTTGAAATTAAACAAACGTGTGTTCTCTTAGCAGAGAAAATGAGGTTCACTGCAATACCAGAAAGATGGACAAAACACTGATGACCAGATGTGGCTGTAGTACACAACATCTTCCCTATTAAAACACAGTATGTCTAAAACCAGCTTTAATTTTAGATTTTATTTCTGTACTGTGTTGCAGCTGTGGCTGCAGGTCTGTACACTAATTTGAATACTGTTATCCTGGTATTAATGAATACGTTCTCTGTGCCATTGAGGTCTTTGATAACGTACCAACAATGAAACTGTACATTATGATGTTCATCATCAATCAAGTCTAGTAAAAATAGGCAGGGGACTACCTATGAAGGGTTTTTTGTTTGTTTGTTTGTTTTTCCCCAAGGGTGACTATTAAAACTCGTTATTGGTCTAATAACAGGCTATGGAAGGAGGTCTGTTTTAGGCTAATTTTTACTTTCAGTTCAGGCATCAGCTCGTAAATGAACAGAGTAGTGAGCATTGTTGAGAAATAGTTTTCTCCCTTCTGTGTGAGAGGCAAAGCATCAATCAGGTACACAAAGGTTCCAAATTTCAATTCAAACTTCCAGTAAATAAGCCTTAGCCTTCTACTGTAAATCAGGGTGATGAAGAAGCAAGTGTTGTGGCTTGATTCCCACAAGAGCCATTTCTTTTTTCTTCTGACTTCAGGAAATATCATCCTACTCTCTACACATTTGAAATATTTGCACTGTGGCCTGCAAGACATGTTTCAGGACTTACTGATAGACATATTTTTCTCTTTCATTTTTCTTTTTTCATTTTTTTTTCCTTAGTCTTGGATAAACTGTTTGCTAATGGCTTGCTATTAATGTTTCAGATTGTATTTTATAAAACACTGCTATGAGTCATATAACTCAACAGCCAAGTTACAACTGTCTTTCATTAACATTAGCAATATAATGCTATCTAAATGAGAATAACATAATTCAAGAAAGAGCCTCTTCCCAATTCTCCTACTATTATTTCCACTTAACTCTGCTCCATTTTTCTTTCTCAGAGTTCATTTCTAAAATAAAAACACACAAGAAGCAAGTTTGGGTTCTCGCTGTTCACTGAGAAGTTACTTGCTCTCGGAACTCCCTCACTTATTGTTACTGGAATGACAGAATAAATCAATCTGTACACAAGACCTCAATCAATCTGTACACAAGAATCTCAAACTTAACCTGTTAATATCTTCTCTCCCTTGTGTCAGGGTTAGGGAGATTGTGGCTGATCTTTTCACTTGAAGGTGTTTTATGCCAAGGAACCCAGTGGCAATGTGGTTGCCTTTTCAGGAGCTTAGGTGGGGCAAGCCTGGGTCTTGCCACTGGGTCTGCATTGCTAAAACAGAGCCAGATAACTTGATGTCTTGGTGCATCCATTACAAAGCAGCAAATTTTAGAACTGCCAGAATAATATTTCACCGCTTTCTGAACTCCCCTTCTTTTAGCTCCAACCATATGAATTATATTAGAAAACCGGTTTTCCCCCAGAAGTCTTTTTTATGAGCCATTTACAAATCCTACAGGAATTCTGCCCCCTCTAGGAGAGATGTGACTTGGCTAGCGAAAGAATTTGCTTCTTCCATGGCACAGCATGAGCAGTTTCCTGAGTGGCATTCATGGAGCTGACAAAGGTCCTGCTGGCACTGCACAAGGAGGAGCTCCACACAGCCCCTGGCTCCCAGAAGGCAGCAGGCAGGGCTGTTTAGGATAGACACAGCCTGTGGCTAACCAGCTGTTGATACCTGAGCTAACCCCTCACGCTGCTTCAATATAGCTGCCTCAAAAGCCAGTAGTGGTGTCACCTGCCCTAAGCTGCTCTTCTTGGTGGTGTTTACACTAGAGATTTAAGGTGATGAAGCTCTGTAGTGCAGGGAAAACCTCAGCTGCTGGCAAGCCAGTGTATCTGCAAGACGTTTCCTATCCTTTACATTTTAAGGATGCTCTGAGATGATGAGCTATTAATACTTGCTTCAGCACATTGGTTGTGCTGGTCCTTGCCAGGTAAACTTACTTTGATCAGTGAAACTAGCCAGTTTTGTTCGCTGCTGCACAACACCACAGCCACATGCATGGCTCTATTACTGCCAGCCTAGGCTACCATCAGCCTAGGCTACCCCTTGGAACAGCAAAGAAATAAATGCTTTCAGAAGAATCACATTCCTTTTTCCCTCCAGGTAGCCCACTGTATCACTGCAGGTTGCTTACCAGTGTTACATTATTGGCTTGTCAGCACACAGAAAGCAACAGAACTCTGAAATATTTCCAGTTGCATGGGAGGAAGATAAAATGCAGCTATTTTAAATGTGTAGGTCAGCTGTAAGATACTGCGCATCAGAGATGTTTAAGGTATTGTAAATTTGTTTTAACTATTGAAGAAAAGCGCTTTTAAAACATAAAAATTGCACTGGAAAACTCAAGCTGTCTCCCAGTTCAAGCCAGTGTGACATTTAATAACTCCTGCCAGTCTAGACTACTTTGCAGGATTCTAGTGATTTGCCCTGTTGGGTTCTGCATCATCTCTTTTCAAAAGTTATTCCTGCATTTAGAGAAGCTGCAATTTGCACGGTTACAATATCTGATATAATTACTTATGTTAGACTGAAAGTGAGGATTCCGAAAAACTATCGTGTAAGAAACAAGGATGTATTTTTCTGGGGCAAAATCCATTCCTTCCGTGTTGTTTTGGCTGAAAATTGTAACAATATGAATTTCTTTATACTACTCCCCCAAATTAGAAGTAGAACAGAATATCCCAAGTTGGAAGAGACCCATGAGGATCACAGAGTCCATATCCTGGCTCCAAACAGGACTACCTAAAAAATTAAACCATATGTCTAAATGCATTGTCCTGTTCTTTTGCCTACTTGTCTCACCACCAAGTGTAAGTTTTCACAATATGTTTGATTTCACCCTATTTTTTTTTTTTCTCTATTAGGATAAAGAGCTGAGCTCAAGCTTTTCCAAGAGGCTTAAGTGATCTGCTTGTGTCAGTGGATGAGGTGCTGCTCTCTATCAGCTCAGCTATTGCTATCTGCAGTGCTTGCTAAACAGCTATAATCCACCTTCAGGTATACTACAGTATCTCTCTGTACCTNAAAAGGTGCGAAATGTTGTTATATATTGTAAGAGGAATGGATATGCTCCATCTCTGGTAGAATAGGCTACAGCCATTGTTTGAAGAAAGAGAATCTCTCCTAGTATTGCTGAGGAACAACATATATCTTGTAGTCATGCTTTGTTTCTGATGTATCCAATTACTGCAAACCTAGGTAGAGAGCAGGGGCGAGACTCCACATTTTTTCAATTTTTTTTAGTTCTAAGTGCTTCAGGATTTGTCTTTGCGGCTGACCGAGGCTTTAAAAAAGTTGTCAGTATTACTAGCAACACATTGAGTGGCACTGCTGTTTTCATTGAGGCTGCCTCCAGCAGGAAGATACCACCAGACAGAAGTAACAGGCACACAGCCTGGCTCTTCATGGTTTCTCTGCTAACAGAAATGGGAGATCACTTGCAGTGGACTGAACCTAACGCACTAGTTCTGCAGCATGATGCTCCAATTCATCTGTAGAGGAGGCATAATTAGAGACAAACAGCAGCTGATTTTCAGATAGGTGCTGGTTATAAGCCTGCAGCTTCCTTACCTGTACATCACTCATGGCCACTGTGGAGCCACCCTAGTGATCCACGAGTGCTTGCCCACCAAGAGACACATTGGCTCTCTTCTCTTCTGCTTCTTCTTCAAAAACAGTCAGGATCTGTGTGAAAATATCAGGTGTTAACTTGAATTATTACTAGCATAGAGATTCTCCATTCACATAAGCCCAAATGGAAGTGTATGAGCAGCAACTCTAAAATATCTACCTTAACGTTGTCTTATTCCAGAACTGCTCCTACAAATCTATATTATACCACTCATTCCCATGTGTCTTTCTTCACATCTCCACCTCTCTGTGGCTGGCCACTATCAGGACGAGCACAACAGACTAACCAAGAACAGCAATAGCTCACTGCATGCTTGTTTTGGAAATAAGAATGCAAGGACAGATACAAGTGAGGATCTAATTTTACACTGTGAACTACATTCCCAGCTGATGCTGGCAGTATAAATGACATCTGCCCCTAGCCATTATCCAAGAAGCTGATGCAGGCCATTGACAATAAAAGTAATGAGAAGAAAAGATGCCAGTGGATGGTAATTGTGTCTGTCACTGAAACTCAGAGGTGATGCACCAGTGTCACAAGCAGGCCTGTATCAATGGATAAAAGAGAGAATCCCACCCTCTCTAAGGTATCCTACTTCCTATAACAGCTAATAATAATGCACAGTAGGTTGTTACATCTTAATTGTCCTCCAAGATCTCCTCATCTTACCAATACTGACCTATTTGATGCTATCTTTAGATGTTATGCTCTAGAAAATCATAGAAGGTAAGTATCAAAGTTAGGCCATAACACTTAGATAATTTTTTTTTTTTTCCAGAAAATCTCTAGAAGTTATTTGAAACTGTTGAGAAAACCATGGAGATTTTTACCAAGAAGACTTCTGTGTTTATGTCTTCCAGAAACTTGCATGGCATAAGAATGCTAAAAAAATTCCAGATTAGCATTAAATTGTTTTCCCTCATGCCTCTGACAGATAGAGAAAATATAATTTTCTATTACCTTCAAAACTTATGAACCTAGGCCTGAACATCCCCCGCATCCCTTTATATTAGGTGTTGTACAGACAAATGACAAGCTGGAAGCTCCAAATAATGTGAAACTGTAGGAGATTTTCTGAGTCATCAAAAGCAGTCAAGCATCTGAATTAACAAAAATTAATTAGGTGTCTGTTGTATCTTTCTCACATTATCTATGCTGGCTGCCTTTTTCTAGGCCTCCAGTTGTGGAGATCCCAGTGGAAAGGTATGCCGTGTTTTCTGAAATCTGAATGTGCAAATCTCTTCCCATGGCTCTGTTTAAGCCTCTGCAGGGGTCCAGAGAGAGCAGTCCTGGATGACCCACTTGGAAACAGCCATGTTCAGGACACCCTTAGGCTAAATTAAGGGGACATGACACCAAACAATCGGTTAGAAGGTTTTGTTAATAGCAGAAGTTACTTTGAAAAAACTATTTAAATCTTGTAATGGGCTTAACAGTGCATCAGCATATGCAAACCAAGTTCAATTTTAACTGTAAGGCTGTACAAGAACAATAGGACATAGGAAAAGAGAGACTTAGGGTGCACCAGAACATGCGAACTGAGTTCAGTTTTAACCTTACCAAACCTTTTAACTGAAAGGCTGTACAAGAGCAATAAAACATACAGAAAGAAGGAAAGGAAGACAGAGTAACAGAGGTAGAGGAAAGGTCTGTCTCACCTCTCTCTCCTGTGCTGCTGTGCTCTTCCCCCTCCCTCGTTGTAAGTTCATCGCAGAAAGGTGCTATCCAGCCTTGCAAGGCCTTGGCAACCAGCATGTCACCAACAATCCACATGATTGTTAAGCACAATCCGGGTCCTGTGAAAAAACAGTCAGTATGTCCAAAGGAAGCTGCTAGGCATTAGCAAAATTTGTTCTGTCCTCCTGGCTTACAGGGGAGGCCTTCAATATATTTACAGGGACACACGTTAAATAACACAGTTGCCTGGCCATGTGAAGCTTTGCTTCCTCCTTTAAGACAGACTCTAAACTTCAGTTTGCTGTACTAACTTGCCAGTATCCTTTTTCCATCAGCACAGCCACTGACTAACTCACTTGTGAAGCATCTGATCTGTATAATCTATAGTTTGCTCCATAGCCAGATCCAACAGCTGTAGGAAAGAGCTCTTGGTGATAACTCAGGAAGACAGAATCTACAGTAAGGGGAAACAGAAAAGAAAATGAAAGACCAGGCACAATGTACATTCTTTAAAGAGCAATATTTAAAAGTCCTCTTTATGTGCTTAGGAAGAAAAAGATGTAAACCCTGAAAGAATGGCAATACTTTGGTTCCTAAAGCAGCATACCCATTGTAAACTGGGTTGCATGACACCTGTAAATGCAATTAATATTGCAAATTAACAAGTTTAATTAGAGGAACAGGTGGATTACAGTATGCTATGACTTTATTTCTCAGCTTGCCTCTGATCATTCCTAAACAAAAAAGTGTTCTAGAAGCATACACACAAAGTGGCATGATTAAAAGGAAAAAGGTAATTAAGATGCCTGTATACAATAAAATAGGTACTTAATTGTACAGTATACCTTAATGAAATAATTATTATTCATAAATTTAATCAGCCTGCAAAGTAATTTGCCTCCAAGTCACCTGAATAACGGTAATGAGATCTTGGCACAGTGAGACAGATACTCAGAACTCAACAGCTTTTGGTGAAAAAAGACTCATTGCATACGCCAAGCACCTCTGAAAATCCAGCCACCTCACTTAAGTAAAACAGTACCAAGCTGTAAGGCACGCCCTGAGAGGGCTTTTGACACAACCATTGTTTTTAGGTACTCAGCTTGAAGCTGCTTTATGCTACAGTGCATCAAAAACCTGACCTTGCCACCTCCAGGCTTAGTGAGAGGAGGAAACACAGCAAAATGTGTTTGCCTCCAAGACAAGGAATTTGTGAGATGAGTTTTGTTGCCCTAAAGCGCACCATCTGCTGCCTTACTGTGGAGATTATGTTACTGCTGTGCCCAGTGTGGGTAAAAGACAGCCCCAAGTAACGCTGTTTGTGTTTACGTGGAGTCAGACGAGCTGGGCCATGAAGCCTGCTCAGTTATGGCTCTACGTGAAGCTAGTTGTGTTATAGATTTTCCAAGAGGAAAGTACTGCTCACAGAGGACCAAGGGCCTTCTGTCAGGTTTTGGAAAGGACTCCGTTTTGAAAAGGTGGAGAAACAGCAGCAGTGAGGCCTGCTTGAAGAGGAATAGGGTTGCAATGAAGGGATCTGAGAACATGCTTGCTCCTTTTAGCTTGGCAGTTACGTTTTTTCTTCATTCCTCAAGATGTGCTGAGTGTAATAAGGTTTTTGCCCAGAAGGACTTTACCAGAACTAAGTCATCTCCCGAAAGTTCTTTTCACAGAACACTCTCCTTTGCTCATTGGTCTGTCTGTTTTACTGGCCAGCCTGGTTTATCCTACAAGCAATGACCAGTTTAGGCCTCCCAGCCCCATTTAAGACAAGCGGGTGTTCTAAGTGCTGATGCAGCATAGGCACTCTTTGAATGCGCCGCTACCATAAAAGAGTTTTGTAATGAAAACACCTTTTAGTTTTCCTTTAAAAAGCTTGAGATTATTTTTCTGCTGATTCATGCAATTTTTGCCGTGGCAGTTCTCCCATGAAGACACTGAATTTATGCCACCATAAAACAGTAGCATGTAGTAGTACTCCGTGTGTGTGTCTGTCTATTTGTGTGGTTTTAAGCTTCATAAAACACCAGCCTTGCTAGTGTGGGAACAGTCAGCTGTTCAGCTGGCATAAACCATGGTAACTGTTGTTATCAGGAGCTAAATTTATTTACCTCAGCTAAGAACTGTGGCATAAGTGATCTCCTCACATTACCTGCAACATCTCTTATCTACTGACCTTCAAGAATAGGGAGACTTCGTCTGGCAAAAGTTTATTTCCTCCTGTAATTTTCTCAATTGCCTTTTTCCATTTTCAGACTCAGAATATTTTTCAGTCTTATCTAGTACTACTAATGTCTTCTACAAGACGATATCATCAATAACAGATAAGGATGACTAGCAATTATTTTCTCTTTCTTTCAAATGTGAGGCATGTGATTCCCTGCTGTCTACTCCTGCAGAGCAGATATATAAGAAGGTAGGGTAAACACAAAATAAATGTGGCTGCTCCAGGAAATGCGCATATCTCCATCTATGAACAAGGATTTTCCTATCTCCTTTATGTGCCAATCAAAATGGCAACAAAAACAACACAATCCTGTTCCTCACACAAAACAGTTTATTTTCTTCATCTTCCCTATTACAGTTTTTCAAACCAAATTCATGATTTGGCGTTTTATTAGACATAGCTCTAACTGCCTCAATCATTCTTTGTTCTGCAGGTGATGCCATATAATCTCACAGTACAGAGACAAAGGACTGCAAAGGTCTTGCTGCCCAAATTCTAGAAGCATACAAACGTGAAACATCTCTAAAGACACAGTCTGAGCTTTCAAAAGGGGTGAAAGGGAAATTAAACTGTCACATGAGGCAGCTTCCTATTAGCCTCTAGTGAAAAGTCAACATATATCTCTGTATTTCACATGCACAAACAGATGGCAGAACTCCAACCGAGCCACAGCTTTTATAAAAAAGGCTTAATAGCACAATATTGATATCTTCAGCTGCACAAAGATACCTCTGGGGGTAAAGACGACCCGGTAAGATGTGGCCGTACTCTGTTGCTGCAGGATGCTGCCTGACAGAAAGGATGAAACTCTTCAAAACTCTGGACTTCTCACTGAAGCACCTCAATGCAGACAGTATACACTGCTTAATTTACAAACAAAGCAGAAATATTACCCTATAATCCTTATTCGCCCTGCTTTCCAGATGAGAGTGAGGGCTTTTTATCCCTTACCGTGTTGTTTTGTAGCCTAAAAGGATGAACCACAAAGTTCAGACCCTTTTTTTTTTTAAATAAAAAAAGTTTGGGTTTCTGTGTCACAGTGGAAGATAGTAAGACTCACACGTGCAGCAATTTTTAACACTTACTTTGAAAGATCAAGAACAGCCTGAAAGATGACCAAAGGAATGGAATACACAGGGTCATTAGAATGACTTGAAGCAGGTGTTTGGCTTGTCAGTGACGCAATCTGGAACAAAGACTCACATCTGAAAAATGAAATGCACACAGGCAAGGTAAGCAAAATAAATACTGCAGCTTTTCAAGTACTCATTGGTAATACACTTACAAAACAAGCTGAATGCTTTGAGTTCAGGGGAACATTCATAGCATGACCACGTTCATGGGCTCTTCAACAGGCAAAAATCTGCATTTGATCATCTTAGGATATGTCATGCTGGGTTGCTTGAGATGAAAGTAAAATGCTACAAGTCTGAACACTGGACCATCAAAGAGACAACACCTACCATTTCAGTACTAACACTGGTAAAAATCTGAAACTTGGAGATGCCACAAAGGATTTTGCTGGCTCAGGAACAGCATGCTAAGGTCCAGCTTGGAAGACTGCCCAGTTGGGCGTGAACATCACACTCCCACACTGCAAGTAACTTCTAAGCTAAAGGAGTTGAAATGCTGACCATGACATGGGAAAACAGGAAAAGGGGATGGTAGAGCAAGTGTGGAGAAAAATCAACCAAATTGCACAGTTGCTTTGATATTACATGTATGATTTAATAGTGGTTGCTCTGGTTTGAAGAAAAAAAAAAAAAAAAAAAAGAGAGAGAATCTGCTGGAATAGCTTAGAAAATTTCCTTTTCTGAAATTCAACACTCAGAATTCCTTTCTCAATTTCACTACTGTATTTAACATTGGAAGATACAGTGCTACGATAGGTCTCCTGTTCAATATTTCCTTTTGTACCAGTGAATTGCCAAAGGCGGTGTGAAATCAACTAGAAACAGAAGGTCAGATTCTGGTGTAAATAGGTCTAGCACCATTAGAAATCTCTGAAGCTCAGTGATTTACACAAGTCAAGGCCATAGCCTGAGTTTTTTGATATGTTTTGTCATAAAGCAGACCACGTTCCCAAATAAAGGGATAGATTCCATCAGCATACAAAATAACTCCTCACCCTGCTAAACCCAATACCATTGAAAGAAGCGTGAGGTATTTGTGAGTAAAGGAATCAGCGCCAAGCGAACTCTAGGCTCAGCTGCTGCCTGGCAGACTAGAAGGACACGATTCTCATAGAGTAGTATTATCACCACCACACCAACTGTTCAAATTAAAAAATAAGGCAAAAAGGCTACTGCTGTCTGCTGTGACAACAAAGGGTGGTTAGAACAGCTGGATTTGTCTAACATTTGCTAGATACAACCAAACATAGAATAGATACCTACTAGAAATTTGGAGGAAAGAACAAGCAAACTAAAGCCTCGTCCTGTATTGGTCATGTAAGACGGGACTAGCAAAAAGAAAAGCATCTGGAAAGTGTGGTCTTTTAAAATGTCCTTGTCATCCTGTTTTTACATTCCTTTAGATGCACAAGACACACAATACTGCGTTTCTCTCTCTCTCTAGTGTTAATCTGCTGGTCACAGCTTCTGAATTGCAGTGCTCTGAAGTCTAGATCCAGCTGGTGAAGTTTTAGACAACTGCAAGCAGAAAACAGAAGAAAAACATTTGTGAAGTGTTCGTCTGAAATTTGGAACCCGGGATTAAATTCTTGTCTCCTACAGAATCCCAATGGATATCTGAGCAAACCAGCTCAGCTCTGTGTCTTTCACACAGGCTCCCTTTCCTCTCGTATCTTTAGGGTAGATTTTGGAAATGTGCTTGGTACAGGGATGTCAGGAATCCTCCGGAAAGGCACAAGAAACTCTTCAGCCTTGACTATGTATTTAAGTGCATATAAATTACTCTCATAAGAAAATGTTCCTTTGTTTCTCTTTCAGGTTTGTAGATTAGGGATGGGGGCAGATTAGGAATGGCCCAAACATTGACAGCTTCTGCCTAGCATATCTGGCACTTCCTCATAAAGAGGTACTGTGCTTATGCTCTAGATACACCTGTTGAAAGCTGCCTCTCTGAAATCAGCAGTGAGGGTGTTGTTCCCAGGCACAATGCCTCTGGCAGTACTCCAGGAGGCAAGCACTGTGGCTGCAAGATCTGCAGAGCCGTGCCTGGTAGGAGTGTGTGCAACGCCCACAGCAGTGCGTTTCCAGTAAAAATGCGAGACCTACCGAGATACCTGATATAGCAGTAACAGCTCAGGTGGGAAGGTAACACGCATTCAACCTACAATTGCTGTTCTGGGGCAGTGCCAAGATATTTTCTGCCAGGGATTTTGTACAAAGGTAAAAACTTGTGGGGTCTGTGCTGGTCAAATACTCCTCTCTTCCATTCTGCTGCCTTTTATTTTGTCATTGTAACAGGATGTTTTATTCTGATACAACCCCTGTCAGGTCTCACGCCTTGTGTGCGTGGATTTGCGTAGACAATTGGTAAAGAACTTGCACAGTATGATGCCTCCCTCACTATCCTTTAAGCAATGCCTAATCCAGCCAATGCTACAACACCTAAGTCCCAAGTAGTTCAGTCATTGTTCTAAAATGCATTGCCAGAGAGAGAATGAACTCAATACTGAAAACAAAGCAGAGAGAATGAAATGTGAAGCACTGTGTATTAGGCTTACATCAGGGCACAGATTAGACTTATTTTCCATCAAAAGCTGATGGGAATCTGATTATATTTCACAACTACATCTGTATATTATGCCTTTGCTTTAGCTATTTTTCTATTAAGTAACTCCTAAGGTAGATCACTTCTTCCTGCCTTCCCCTATCCATCTCCATTGTATCCCAGCAACAAGATGAATCAGCTAGTCATAAGGATCTGACATCATTTGCACTGTTTTCCCACTCTGCCTTCATGTATTATCTTCATTCCCTGTTTGTCATCCACATTTATGTAATGCTTTCTCTCAAATGTTGTCCCAAGCCAACCCACCTTGATGCATTTTTCTGTTTGCTGGTAATGCACTGGAAACTATTCTTTCTGACCATCCATTTGTTTTCTCAGCTAGCAGAGTGGAGAAGCAGCCTCTCATACCATGTTCTGATGGGGCAAAAGCCACAGAACTTAAAGACACTTCAGTTTTGCTTACTTTCAAAGAGTATGCCAGGTTTGTACATAATTATTAATGTTTTTTTTTTGTTTGTTTGTTTGTGTTGTCTACAGATCACTCAGGGAAATTTTCAAAGCTTCATTGTGAAACTGGATGTTTAGATGGTCTTTGTTTTGTTTTCTAATTAAGGAAAGTATATTTTAGTCTTTCATTTGTTTTGAAAATTTCAGCCCAAGGAGCAAAATAAAGTCTAAGGTTTTCAAACTGATAAAATAATTGCCTTTTGCATGTCCAAAAATAACCACCTTTTGAAATGATCCTGCCACATACAATGCTGGGATTTCCCTCCTGGAAGACATTTTTAAATGTCAACAAGTTATTCTGAACTAGGTTGAAATACAGAAACTATTCTCAAAACAAAATACAAAAATCAGTATCATTGCTCTGTCAAAAACATGTTTTATCATTAAGAGGTTCATGTAATGTAATGGAAATCAAAAGAAAATGTCAATTATTTAATTCAATTCATCTGCAAGTCTTATTAGAATTTATTCATTCCTGGTAACATTTCTTTTCAGCACACCAGCACTTTCTAAAGACAACTGCTTTCTTGCAAAACCAGTAACACATTTTATTCAGTATTCCTCAATTTCCTTTAAGCCTGAGATTTTGCATTAACATTTACCTTTCTTCTTTAGAGGGGTGGGGAGGTCAAGGAAGAGAAATAACACGTACACATCTGTCCTGAATGGTAAATACATGCAAAATCCAGTCTCTCTAATGTGCCTCATGGTAACTCTTGTCAGGATATTTTGGCTAAACATGCTTGTGGATGAGTCATCAGCTGACTGCTGCTGTAGTACTGCTGAGGTGATGAGAAAACAAAACCTTGTGCAGAGGTGTTCCTGAGTACTACAATATCAAAATAACTTCACATACAGGAACAACTTAAAATTACGCATGGGATGAAAAAGGGTATAAACCAGGTGTAAGGATGAATATTAGGCCCAGAGGAAGGAAAGGCTCTTCCAAATCCACTGACCTCACAGACGATCATAGGGTGTCACATGCTATTGTGCTTACCATAGGAAAAGGCTGGAAGGAACATCATGAAGTTACATGGTGTGTCCCAGTTCTTCACTACAAATGAGAGAAATCTGGCTCAGGATCTTCCACCGAAGGCTGGGTTTCAAACTCCTGTGTGAAAAGCAGCTGTAAAACCCTACTTCTAGACTCAAACTCCAAGTTCAGAATCTCTCTTCTTATCTGAGAAGATAACTCCTCCTTTCAGGCACGCTGCCATAACAATGATCACAATTTGCATTGGAGCAGCCAAAGAAAGGCAAATGATGGATCACCAGAGCATAGTAGAAGAACTGTAGTGACACTTAGAAAGATTAATTAGTTCCTTCCATGAAAAATGTGCAATTCCAGGATCAACCTAGAAGCAACAAATGGAAACATCAGGCAGATAGGAATTAGGGGAAGCCAAAAAAACAATAAGACAATTACTGATAAACAGTGATGCTGTACGCCCTCCTGTGGGATATCATTTGAGCAAGACAGTGGTTTGATTTCCTTGCTGTCTTGTGGGCTACATATCTAGCACTACAAAGCAACCATAAACTCAATTTAACGGGCTTTATGACCTGCTTTATGTTTGCTTTGTGCCACTGGGACAATGTTAGGCAGACAGTGTCTGCCTGCGAATCTACCTCTATGATATTGGGCCAGGTGGGGCATAAGCTGGAAGCACAGCTGATTCTCAAGAAACAGATGGTGAGATTCACTGCTATGCAGGATGAAACAAAAGCAGCCCAAGCCAGGGTCTTACAGTGGTGAGAAGGTGTGTCTGCTTCTCTCACTGGATAATCCCACCACGTCTTTGGACATGTTTTGTCTTTTTCCAGGACGGAATGAGGAGACCTGAAGCCTCAGAGTCCTCCAGAAGCCTATTAGCTCTTCTCTAATTTCCCCTGAAATCCCACTCTTTTCCTACCAACTTCTTACCCATTTCCAAACCATCATTGTCCCTTTCCCTCATCCCTGAGCAATAACATTGTGGCTGAGAAGTTCCAGGCTGGTTCTGCCTTGAGGCGCAGAAAATGTGTTTCCAGATCTTAAGTTCCACAGATACATGTGTGTCTCTAGACAAATCCTGCAGATGGAGGTGAAGATGGGCTAAAAGTTATTTTAATATGGGAAAGTGCTCTTCCATGCTCCAGACTGTCAAGCCCTACAAACATTCATAAAAGGCTCATCAGTCCTCCTCCGTGCAGACAAAACCAACACCACACCATCCAGACTTCCTTTTCACTTGCCTCTGCTTTCTGCTTACAGCTGTGAGGCTCTCTCCTTATGGCTGTGAAATGCAAACAGCAGCCATCCTTTCAGCCACTTCCAGTGCTGAGTGTCCTTGCCTGAATAAAGAGACTATCTCAGAGGCTGGAAGAATTCCTCAAGATAGAGTGCCTCGTCTCTTTTGCTAGTGCTTAAAAAAAAAAAAAAAAGTAAAGAAAAAAAGCTAATTTCTCTGTCAGCCTCCTTCCATTAACCAGGTGCTTGTGCATGGGTGATAGAGGGGAACGCTCTTAAGAAGAAAACAGATTTCAGTGTCAGAATTGCGAAGGGTTATTAATATAAACAGAGGAGATAAACCCCAATGATTGCTGAAAATGATGAAAAATATCTCAACAGTGTCCTTTTCATGTTGCTTGCTCACAGTTTGAGAGTTTAAAGGACAAAATCATCACGCACATCCAAGAGGCTTCCTGGAAACACTCATATCTGCCTTCAAGCATGCTTTTCCTCTCCTGGTAATGTGATGCATAATTTACCTGCTATATTTAACACCTGTGGTTATCAGAACATCTTCCTTCTAGTCAGGGAACATAAGAAATCGTTACCTCAGTCCTGTTCCCACTGAAGCTAGATGTGTGGCCTTTGACTTTAGTGAAGGCAAGGTGAAAAACAGAAGGATGATGAATACATCCTCCTACCTAGTACTAACACAGCCTCCTACATAAGATCCATTACAACATTGGCTGTTGTATAGATCCAAGCATAATTACAGTGTAAGATGAAATAAATGCAAGAAAGTTTACCTCCATTCAGTACGCTGCTGGTGCAAGTACTGAACAGAGGGATTTCACTGAGATACCCTGAAGCATCACGTACTTTTTCAAACACTTCCCATACTCTCATGAGAACTCAGGAGGAGAAAATGGGGAATTTACCAAGAAGTCAATTCATCTGACAGCCAGCAGCTCAGCACTTCAGGATCTGTGATGAATTAGGGGCTTGTGGAAGAACTTAGTGATGCCCTGAGAGGAAAAGAAAAAAAAAGATTTTGTGGTTAAGTCGTAGATTGGTCAGCAGAGAGAAATAATGAAAGGACAGAACTTCTTTAGTGGCCCTAAAGAACAGTAGGTCTAGGAAAATAAGAAATAAAAAAAAAAAAGAGGGTCTGAGCACCTAGTTCAGGCAGAAGTAAGTTTAGCTAGCAGGCTGAATGGTTTCCAGCTGAGCCCTGGTTCTGGCTCAGCCATGGGGCTGCAAATGTAGAATCACAGAATTGTTTGAGGTGGAAGGCACCTTTAAAGGTCAGCTAGTCCAATCCCCCTGCAGTGCACAGAGACACCTACAGCTGGATCAGGTTGCTCAGAGCTCTGTCCAGCCTGACCTTGAAGGTCTCCATAATAAAGTGGTGATCAGAAATTGTGTTCTTTATGGCTAAGGATAGTGGAGAAGTTAGGCAAAGTTCCTGAGAGAGACCCATATCAACTGTCTTACTAAGACATCCTTTTGAGCAAGTAGTTTGATGGTAGTAACCATCAAACCTTTTTAATTAACTGCCATTTTCATTAACTACATATGCATCTTATGCATGATCTTGGGGAATATTCTTTTTTGGGTGTGGAATAAGGCAGAGGGTGTTAGGTGGAAAAAGAAGAAGACAGACAATGTTGTTGTTCACAACCAGCAGAACTGAATTAAGAACAGAATCTTGAATAAAGATTAGGGAAGTCAGGTCACACTTCAGAGGCTGCAGAGACAAAATTTTTCCTAAGTTGTAACCAAACAGTCTGACACAGACAATGATTGGAAACAAGATTTTCTACATTCCCATAGAGGAAAATGGGATCTTGCTGTTGTTGCGCCTCAGGCTGCAGCACCAGGCTTAGGCTACAAACCTGTCACAAAGCCCACACAGACTCTGTAAAACTGAACTATTTTTTTT